>SJYC01099730.1:0-17530 GCA_006408675.1 Madoqua kirkii
TACTACTTCCTAATTATTTGGCCCATCCCATATATATTGTAACTCCTAATATGACAGTGTTATCAGTGTGGGATAGAGTGAGGGAGAGACACAGAGACAGAGAGACAATGACAGAAATATGGAGAGAGAGATGAGATTGAAAGATGAAACAGACAGAACAGGCTCCATCTTGAAAACAGGACTCCATCTCCGGCTGGACGGTGGACTTGAGCTATATGCCCAGTATCTATGGAAACGACATACTAATGGAAAATCAGACAACCCCCTCCCCCACACACACTCATGAAGGAGCTCCAGGATTTGTGTCACCTAAAAGAATATGCTAATTATCTCTGTAACAGAACAAGGTTGTAAATTTCATTATGCTTATGACCACAGGCCTATTGATAAATGTCCACTGTTTAACTATCTAGGCTTATGACACATGAATCCTGGGTTAACTTTGATGGTATCTCTCTTTTACCTTGTCCAGACTACTTTCAGGGAATTTGGGAAGGTAGGTTTGAGCACGTACACTTAGGGTACATAAGATTTTCACAGAAACTGGTTGGAGTCCTTGGCTAAAAGGAGACTCTGCATTGGGCCCAAGAATATAATAAACTGCACTCCACTATCTGAATTGTCCTTCTGAGTGAGTTTGTTTACTGAAAAGTGTGGCTACAACAGTGACCCCATGGACTATAGCCTGCCAGGCTCCTCTGTCCATGGGAATTTTCTAAGCAAGAATGCTGGAGTGGGTTGCCATGCCCTTGTCCCAACCCAGGGATCAAACCTAGGTCTCCCACATTGCATGCAGATTCTTTACCCTCTGAGTCCCCAGGGAGGCCCAGAGAACTGCATAAACAGACACTAAGAAATAGTCAATATATTAAAGATAATAAACATGTTCAAAATAAAAGAAATTTTTGTTAAATCTATGTTTTGAGGGAAATGAGTAAAAGTATCAATAGCAGTTGTTTCTAGGTGTACAGGTATAATATTTTTGCTTATGGCATATCTACATTTCTGGATAGGTTATATTATTAAAACAAAACAAAAGTACAATGTTACTTTAAAAATAGGAAAACAAAATCCTATTCAGTTGTGATATTTGTGTAGCCTCAGAAGACCATTCAAAGGTGTCATATATTTTGCACATGAATAGATGGGGGGTGTTGATGGGGATCTAGGAGCATTTTCTGCTTTAAGATCATCATGTGCCCCTTGGTTGAATTTTGGAATGATTAGGAAGATTTTAAGAATGCCCAAGCCTAGGTCCCAATTTTCAGAGATCCTGATTTATTTCATCTTGAGCTGAGGCTTGAGTATGAACCTTTTTAAAAGTCCTGCCAGTGATTGTAACGTGCAACCCAGGTTGTAACGAAGTCCAAGCTCACTCTTCTTGTCGCACAATAGGCCAGTTAACCCTAGAGACAGAGGTGTTGAGGCAAGAAATAGGACTTTATTCAGAGAGCTGAGTGACCTAGAAGATGGCAGACTAATGTCTCAAAATAATCATCTTGTCAAGGCCTGGATGCCAGGTTCTTTTATGGATCAGAGATGGGAGGAGGTGAGGAAACAAAGTAAAAAAGCAATTTACTTTTTGCAAATATCTCATAGAATGGCAAGTCTTAGCCAAGGGATGTGATAGTTCTCTTCCTTACAGTTATTTCATAGTTGGTGTGACACAGAATATCTCCTGTCATATTAATAAACAATGATGCCACAGATATCCATGATTTTGGTTTCCCAAATGTGAATTTTTGAGTCTTGCCAATAAGCAGCAAACAAGGGGCACCATTTTCCACACAAAGAATGCAAGAATGTCACAGTCCTTCATAGCTGGGCAGTGTCAGGCTATTTCCTTGTGAGCCAAACAAAGACACCCTAGCCCAAAGGTCAGGAAGAGCAGGCAAGGCAGGGCTCCTTGAGGCAGACCATTATGTTTGCCTCTAATAACAAAGCAGCAAAACAAGAGTTAAAGTTACAAAAGCAAATCCAGTATGGAATCAAAATTAACCCTTTCCAGTTATAACACTTCAATCTTTTCTTTTCAAAATAAATCTCATTCCAAATCAGGGCCTTTTTCCACATTAACATATAGATGCACAACTAGGAATGAGCCTTCATTTATTCTAGGTCATGTCATCATCCGGGCTTCCTTTGTGGCTCAGCTGGTAAAGAATCACCTGCAATGCGAGAGACCTGGGTTGGACCCCTGGGTTGGGAAGATCCCCTGGAGAAGAGAAAGGCTACCCACTCCAGTATTCTGGCCTAGAGTATTCCATGGATATCCATGGAGTCACCAAGAGAGGAACATGGCAGAGCGATGTTCACTTTCACTTTCATGTCATTCACTTCCCTAATCCACCTTCATCTTGAGTATTCTCTAGTTCCTTATTCATGTCCTATATTCCTTTAAAAACAAAATATAAATTCCTTTCAAACCACTAAATATTACCCAAAAATTTGAAAGTATTTCACTCAGTATTACTTTCCCAGTACCAGTTCTCATTTTATATTAATTTATTCAGTTGATCTGCTCTCTTCCAAGACTGAGTATGTTAGAAGTTCTATAGCCCAAGTCCCCCGCCCCAACCTCAACCACCAGAAATAACAGCTTCCCTCCTGTGGAAGCACATAGTCACAGTTCATTTGTCAGTTTTATAACCCTCAAATGCACATACATGTTAATAAATGCATGATTTGAGCTAGACCTGTTTCTGCATAAGATAAAAATGTTTATTAAATTTTGATTGCTTTTATACTACCCTCAAATCACCTTGGTCAACATCTCTTAGCCATGAAGTTAAGTCTGATGAAATAATTCATAGTGTACCAGGTGGTAGGGCTAACCTGAGATTGCCATTTTACTTTCTCTGGTAATATTTTCAAGTCGGGTAGAGGAAAAAGTACTGCAGTTAATCTACCATGTTACTTCATAGACAATGAAAATACCTAGCACTGGGGCAGTACTTTTCATCAACAGGACTCTAAGCACTTGATGCACGATTTTTCTCAGGAAGCTTCACAACAGCCATGAACACTAGGCAGGCAGTTATCATCCCCATGTTCCCTACTGAGAACCCAGAGCATGCAGAGATGAATAACTTACTCAAGTTCACACCATGTAGAACTAAAAGTTTTGCTACACAAGGATGTAACTAAATATTTTGCTATTCATCCAATGTTCGTTGAAATATTATTTTTACTTTTTACTTTACAAAGCAAAATTTCAGCTTGTTACCAACTGGAATACTGTTCAAGAATCTAGGAAAATCATTTATGTCCTCTATAGGTTCTTATTTCTTAACTGATTTTTGATAGAATTGGGCAATAACTTTGTCATCATTTGTATCTGTATTAAATATACTGTCACACTGACAACTGTGATCTAAAGTTGCATATATGCTCTAGTGCCTCCTTCATACATAAGTGACACCTTACTAATCACCATACGTTTTAATAAAACACATTGTAGCATTAATGCATTGCTTTACAGCCTTGAAAATAATTATATATTTTTCAATTAGAATTGTCACTAAATCATAGCATTATTTGAACTATTTCCTTTTTATAGAGGAAAACGTTATCAACTAGCCATAAATAGCTCAAATTTTAATACCCAATTTATGTTAAAAAAAAAGCTGACTTTGTTTTTGAAATAGTAGATTACAAAGAAAATAATAAATAGGTTTTACATGTCTCCAAAGCCCTTCATATGTAAAGTAATACTAAAACACTACCATATATAATCTGATGGAACAAGGAGTAGGAAAAATAATTCAAAAGATTAAATCACTTGAAAGTATGCTGTTTAATTTTAAATGTTCACATACACACACACACATGCATATATACCAAGATATTTTCACTTATTCATTATTTACTCATTTACTTAAGTATTTTTTGTGTGTCTAATATATGCTTGTCACTTATTTCCTGTCCTCAAGGAACTAAGATTACAAAGAAAATAATAAATAGGTTTTACATGTCTCCAAAGCCCTTCATATGTAAAGTAATACTAAAACACTACCATATATAATCTGATGGAACAAGGAGTAGGAAAAATAATTCAAAAGATTAAATCACTTGAAAGTATGCTGTTTAATTTTAAATGTTCACATACACACACACACATGCATATATACCAAGATATTTTCACTTATTCATTATTTACTCATTTACTTAAGTATTTTTTGTGTGTCTAATATATGCTTGTCACTTATTTCCTGTCCTCAAGGAACTTGTTTTCTTGAAAGTGAAAGTCTCTGAATCCTGTCTGACTCTTTGCGAGTCCATGGACTATACAGTCCATGGACTTCTCTAGGACAGAATACTGAAGTGGGTAGCCTATCCTTTCTCCAGAGGATCTTCCCAACCAAGGAATCAAACCAGGGTCTCCTGCATTGCAGGTGGATTTTTTACCCACTGAGCTATTAGGGAAGCCCATAGTTTTTTGTTTTGTTTTGTTTTGTTTTTTTGAGGGATCTAAATGCTAATCAAATAACCATATAAATGAATGGAAATTTTTGATTTTGATATGTATCATGAGAGAGAAATAAGTGATGTCTAAGAGAATAAACCTGATAGATTTGACATATTCTTACATCAAGTAAGATGTTATTCAGTTCAGTTCAGTCACTCAGTTGTGTCCGACTCTTTGCGACCCCATGAATCACAGCACACCAGGCCTCCCTGTCCATCACCATCTCCCGAAGTTCACTCAGACTTGCGTCCATTGATTCAGTGATGCCATCCAGCCATCTTATCCTCAGTCATCCCCTTCTCCTCCTGCCCCCAATCCCTCCCAGCATCACGGTCTTTACCAGTGAGTCAATTCTTTGCATGAGGTGGCCAAAGTACTGGAGTTTCAGCTTTAGCATCATTCCCTCCAAAGAAATCCCAGGGCTGATCTCCTTCAGAATGGACTGGTTGGATCTCTTTGCAGTCCAAGGGGCTCTCAAGAGTCTTCTCCAGCACCACATTTCAAAAGCATCAATTCTTCGGCACTCACCCTTCCTCACAGTCCAGCTCTCACATCCATACATGACCACTGGAAAAACCATAGCCCTGACTAGACGGACCTTAGTTGGCAAAGTAATGTCTCTGCTTTTGAATATGCTATCTAAGTTGGTCATAACTTTCCTTCTAAGGAGTAAGCATCTTTTAATTTCATGGCTGCAATCACCATCTGCAGTGATTTTGGAACCCAAAAAAATAAAGTCTGCCACTGTTTCCACTGTTTCTCCATCTATTTCCCATGGAGTGATGGGACCAGATGCCATGATCTTCATTTTCTGAATGTTGAGCTTTAAGCCAACTTTTTCACTCTCCTCTTTTATTTTCATCAAGAGGCATTTTAGTTCCTCTTCACTTTCTGCCATAAGGGTGGTGTCATCTGCATATAAGATCCTAATATATTATTCTTCTTGTAACTTCCTGAAGTGAAGTCACTCAGTAGTGTCCTACTCTTTGCGACCCCATGGACTATAGCCTACCAGGCTCCTCTGTCCATGGGATTTTCCAGGCAATAGTACTGGAGTGGATTGCCCTTTCCTTCTCCATGAGATCTTCCCGACCCAGGGATCGAACCCAGGTTTCCCGCATTATAGACAGACGCTTTACCATCTGAGCCACTGTAACTTCCTAGCAACTCATAAAACTGGATAGAGAGGAAAACACCAGGTGACATGTCAATATTTCTCAAATAAAACACAATAAGTATGCTGCTGCTACCCTCTCTTCTTTCTCCCTTCACATAAGTCAATTTCCCAATATACAGATTTAAATATACAGAAAAAAATTGAATGGATTTGATGAATACATGAGAGATGAAAATAAGAAGCCCTTTTAACCATTTTTATATTAATGCAGAAGTCCGTTTCCATGAGTTTTAGACCTGCATCGATACTTGAAATACATAATCATTTTAAATTAAACATCATATACTCTTTGACTTTGTTTAATCAGGTAAAGTTAGTTTAAGTTAATAAATCACAGATGAGTTTTCTGTTGTATATCTATACAGACCCCAAAAAAATGTATTAGGAATGCTTTTGCACTACTTTAAAAATGTTCTAAAAGTAATAAGCAAAAGCTTATTTGGACTCTGTAATTCATAGAACATTAAAATGAGAAGAAATATTAGTTATCATAAACACATTGTTTTCCTTCATCCCCCAAGCCCTGTTTCTTGAATGAAGGGCCTCGTGGCCAGCGAGGCTAAAAATGACTACTAGAAATTCAACTATTCTGAAAAGCATGAGGAAGAGCATAGCATTATGGGAAAAACAAACATGTGTCTAGTCATCAGACAGATATAGGCTTAAGTCTTCCTCTATCAGTTATATTTTTCACTTTCAGAGTGCACTTCCACAGCACTGATTCTGCCTTTTCATCTCTCAAGTCTCATCAAAAGTTTAACTTATAATAACTTTGTCTTCATGGCTTTTACTCTATAGTTAGAGCCTGTAATACTTGTTTTTGTAGTTAATCTCACAAGTGTTAGTTTTCCCTATGGAGCACTCAGGGCAAGGTGTTTATGCTATTTATCTGATTATACATTATTTTTACTCATTTTTAACTCTCTTGCAAATAGGAAATGTCTCAAAGGCTCTATTCAACCTGTTAATTAATGAGGAGACAAATAAGATGTTAAAAATGGTTCTGAGAAGGTTTGAAGAGATAGGTATTTGTAAACAATTTAATAAAGGAATGTTAGGGTGAAAATGCTAAGTTAAACACAGACCTGATTAATACCAACAGAGCAATAAACCATAACCTTCTATATTTTCACTGGTCAGCAATACATGTATCTCTACCAAACAAACACATATAATTTTATAATATAATGTCAGTTCACTAGATATGGGCCTATTTTATAATAAAGTGAGTTAAACAAAATGTATTACTTAACATTAGGTGATATATATATATATATATAATATATGTACCATCCACATTTTGCTGAATTTTGAAGTCTTGAATCTTTAACATCCAAGAAACTGCACAAATAAAAATGTCTGTCAAGTGGATGAACGAACAAATGCATCAACATAAGTTACCACATAGTATGTCTGAACGTCAGTTTTCTTATCTATAAGGAAAAATTATTTATTTTACCTTATGGGAAAAATTAAAAGGATCATAAATAAATATATGCCTCGTGTCTGGTCTCAGTAAATCTCACTTCTTGTCCCTCACTTTGATCACTGTGAAGCATCAGTAATTTTCACTATTATTTCTCCCAGCTCACTGATAAATTCCTTTGCAACATTTAGCCTAGCTGTTGATTCACTCTAGTATCTTTTTCATTTCAGTTATTGTTCTTCATCTCTGTACAGTTGTTCTTTTACATTTCTCTTTGTTAAAAATTTATATTTTCTCATTCTACGCATTCATTCCTCTTCCAAGTTCTTGGATCATCTTTCTAATCACTACCCTGAACTCTTTTTCAGATAGACTGCCTACCTCCACTTCACTTAGTCCTTCTTCTGGGGTTTTATCTCGTTCCTTCATTTGGAACATGTTTCTCTGTTGCCTCATTTTTCCTAAGTTTCTGTTTGTGTTTTTATGTATCTTGTAGGTTTCTTTTGTTTTCCAACCTTGGAGAAATGACCTTCTGTAGGAGGCATCTTATGCAACCCAGCAGCACGCTCGTCCTCTGATCACCTAAGGTAAGTGCTCTAACAGTGCCCACAGTGAGCTCTGCGTGAATCAGTTTCTGTGGTGAGCTAACTACATGGATTGTCTGGTAGGCTTGGTTGGCCCCTAGTTTGGTTGGGTGCCAGGCTCCACCTTGTGTGTATGTTCCCAACACTGGTTGGCAGAACCAGGTCAAGAGGTCACTGACCGCAGAGCCCAAGGTGCCGCGGGGCAATTGTTGGCATGAACCAGAGGGCAGAGTCAGGATCCAGAAGATGTCAGGACTTCTATTTCCCTACTGGTGGTAAAGACCGTTCCTGGAGTTAATGCTGGACTGCTGGCAGTGGAGCTGGAACCTGAAACCTGGCTGCAGGGTCCAGGGATCCCAGAACTGATGTCAGACCACTGGCTGCAGGGGAATGTTTCCTGACACAGTTGGATATGGGATCCAGGATGTCCCAAAGTTTGTGCTGGCCTGCTAGTGGACAGGGCCAGGGGCCAGATAGTCTCAGGGAAGATTCTGGCCTGCTGCTATTAGGCTAAGTCTGCAGGCTGAAAAATTAAGGTTTTCTCCTGTTTAGCGTCTGCTCTCTGCAGGTTGGTGCTGGTCCAGAGGCTCACGCAGGTTCCCTGGAGGGCACGGCTGGGGTCCAGGGGCTCTGGGACTCTTGCCTGCCCACTGTCGGGTAGAGCTGGGTTTTGGACCCTCTGATGGGCAGGGCCATGTCCAGAAGCTGCTGGGTGCTTGGAGATCTTCATGCAGCCTGTCTGCTTATAGGTGAGGCTGGGTCCCCGCTATTCTGGGCTGTTGGACAAAGCCAGGTCTGGGTGCTAATGAGCTGGAGGGAGGAATCCACAATGGCTGCCTCTACCACCAGCATCCGTGAGGTAAAAGGTGCTCCCCATAATGGCTGCCACCAGGGTCTATGTCCCCAGAATGGGCCTCAGCCACCCACTGCTTCTCTGGAAGACTCCCTAAGACCAGCTGGTAGGTCTGGGACATGTTCCGTCAAATTACTTCTTTAGTCCTGAGTATCTAAGTGTGTGATACTTTGTGTGCACCATTAAGTGTGAAATCTCTATTTCCCATAGTCCTTTGAGACTCCTGAAATTCAGCAACACTGCCTTCAATGCCAAATGCTCTGAATTCACCCTGACATGGAGCTCAGTCCTCTCATGCCTGCAGTGCAATTATTCTCCAGTTTATGAGTTGCTCACTCAGGGATATGGACTCAACTGTATCCGTCCTTCCTTCTCATCTTGTTGTGGTTCCTTCTCTATGTAGAATGTTTTTTTTGTTTGTTTGTTTTTTTGGTGGGTTTTAGTCTTTTTCATAAAGGGTTGTTCTGCAGATAGTTGTGATTTTGGTGTGCCCATGAGAGAAGGTGAGTTCAGGGTCTTTCTATTTGGCCAGTCCTCTATCACTACTGGCTCAGGGGCAGTAGTAGCCACAGCAGTGATGCACCCGATGCTACCCCTAAAAGTGTGGAGACAGTCCCCTCACTTTGCTTTCTCATTCTTTATTCAGTGGTTTTCCCAGAATGCTTGTCACTTCTCTGTGAACTACCCCATACATTTTTTTTCCCATGTGTAAAGTCTGGCTTAATCATGCTTTTATACAGTAGCAGAAACTCCTTGACTATGAAGTGTTCAGGAGGCAAAGACAGCAACAGCAATGTGCATCACAGCTGTAAGTTATTAGCTTATTAGTGCAATATTCTGGCACCTTGTTCTCTTGCTTCTTGTATTATTCACCCAAGGCTACTGTATTTTTTCTCTCAAATTCTCTACCTGTTAGTTTACTCACATATCCCACCAGGTTTCATCTCAGGCACATACTACTTTTTCTTAATTTATTATGCTCCTAGCCAAGGAACAAAGGTGGCCTGGAGCACTTTTAAATCAGGGGCATGTGATGGGAATTGTTTTTTTTTTTTTATTCATGTTTTGTCAGTGGCACAACTGAGCCTCCTGTTTTGTTTGCCTTTAAGCATATGGTAATGCTCATCACCAATTCACTACGTCCCTGTTTTCATGGGAGAGTGTTGTGGTGGTGATGGTCCTTGTCAGCCTTCTTCTATTTGCATATTTAACTAACTGCTGCAAGGATGGAGTGTAGAGGGCATGAAGGAGATCATTATCTTGAAGTAAAAAAAAAAATAATGACCTTGCTTCTTGAAGATAATAGCACTTTAGGATTTTTTAGTACATCAAAAAGAAGAAGTACCATTCCTTTAGTGCAAGGAATAGGAAGCATGAAAGTATGACGTGATAATAACAATCTCAAAGGATAATGTAGGTACTCACTAGTTTTTTCCTAGTGAAATATAGTTGACATACAGCATCTTGTTAGTTTCATGTATACTGTATAATGATTTTCTATTTGCATACATTATGCAGTGATCATCACGATAAGTCTAGTAACCATCTGTCCCCATATAAATATATTACATTATTATTGATCATTTTCTTTAAGCTATATATCACATCCCTTGTGGCTTATTCATTTTACAGCTAGAGGTGTGTACCTCCTAATACTCTTTACCTATTTTACATGTACTAATTGTACTTCTATTTGACTTACTGTGCACAGCATAATATCCAGAAAATCCATCCATGTTGTACTTCCCAGCAACCACCCAGTAATATCCTCTATGGGTCTGTTTTATTTGTTTTGTCTTTCAGATTCCACATATAAATGAGCTCATATAATATTTTTATTTCTCTGTTTGACTTGCTGTGCATATCATAATACCCAGAAAATCCATCCATTGATAAACAGAAAGATTTCACTTTTTTGAATGAGTAATATTCCATCACACACCCACTCCCTACCCCCCACCCCCTCCCACACACACCACATCTTTCTATCCATTTATCTATCAATGGTCACTGCCATATGATCCAAAAATTTTGCTTCTGAGTATTTACACAAAGAAAAGAAAAACAGTAATTTGAAAAATTATATGCACACTAATTTTCGTTGCAGTATTCTTAACAATAGTTAAGATATGAAAGCAACACAAATTTTTTTAAATTAATCTAAATTGTTTATAATTTAGCAAAGACTGGTATTCCTGACAGAAACAAAACATAGAAAGCAAAAACTAAACCTCATCCCCACTAGATACAGTTATACCTGTTTTACAAAGTATTTTACTGGACTATAGTTGCTTTATACTGCATCTCAGTTTCTTCTGTACAGCAAAGTGAATCAGTTATATATTTATGACTGATATATATATTATATTCTACTATATTATATTATATATATATATATATCCTCTTTTTTGGATTTCCTTCCCACTGATGTCACCCCAGAATACTGAGTTCCCTAAACTATACAGTAGATTCTCAATAGTTATGTATTTTATGTTGCTGTTGTTCAGTCATTAAAATCATGTCTGACTCTTTGCAACCCCATGGACTGTAGCATGCCAGGCTCCTCTGTCTTTCTGTTTCTCCTGGAATTTGCTCAAATTATCTCCATTGAGTCTGTGACACTATCTAATCATCTCAGTCTCTGCCTTCCCCTTCTCCTTTTGCCTTCAATCTTTCCCAGCATCAGGGTCTTTACAAATGAGTCAGCTCTTTGCATCAGGTGGCCAAAGTACTGGAGCTTCAGCAACAGTCCTTCCAATGAATATTCACAGCTGGATTTCCTTTAGGATTAACTGGCTTGATCTCCTTGCAGCCCAAGGGACTCTCAAGAGTCTTCTTTAGCACCATAGTTCGAAAGCATCAATTCTTTAGTCCTCAGCTTTCTTTATGGTCCAACTCTCATATCCTCACATGACTACTGGAAAAATCATAACTTTGACTATACAGACCTTTGTCAGTAAAGTGTTGTCTCTGCTTTTTAGTACACTGTTTGGGTTTGTTGGGGCTTTATTTCCAAGGAGAAAGTGTCTTTTAATTTCACGGCTATAGTCACTGTCTGCAGTGATCTTGTACCTCAAGTTGTTTAAGTCTGTCACTGTTTCCACTTTTTTCTCTAATGTTTTCTGTGAAGTGATAGGATCAGATGCCATGATCTTAGTTTTTTGAATGTTGAGTTTTAAGCCAGCTTTTTCATTCTCCTCTTTTACCCTCAACAAGAGGTTCTCTGGTTCCTCACTTTCTGCCTTTAGAGTAGTATCATCTGCATATTAGAGGTTGTTGATGTTTTTGCTGCCAATCTTGTTTCCAGCTTGTAACTTGTCCAGTCCATCATTCTGCATGATGTACTCTGCATATAAGGTAAATAAACAGGGTGACAAAAAACACCCTTGTCATACTCCTTTCTCAATTTTGAACAAGTCAGTTGTTCCATATAGGATTTTAACTGTTGCTTAGGAGACAGGTAAGGTGGTCTGGGATTCCCATCTCTTCAAGAATTTTCCAGTTTGTTTTAATCCACAAGCCAGAGGCTCTAGCACAATCAATAGAGCACAAGTTGATGTTTTTTCCTGGAAATCCCTTGCTTTCTCCATGATATAATTAATGTTGACAATATGATCTCTGATTTATCTGCCTCTTTGAAACCCTTCTTGTACGTCTGGAAGTTCTTGGCTTACATACTGCTTAAGCCTAGCTTGAAGGATTTTGAACATTACCTTGCTAGCATGTGAAATGAGCACAATTTTGCACAGTAATCTGAACATTCTTTGTCATTGTCCTTCTTTGGGATTGGAATGAAAACTGAGTTTTTCCAGGCCTATGGCCACCGCCAAGTTTTCCAAATTTGCTGTCATATTGATTGACTACAGCACTTTAACAGCACCATCTTTTAGGGTTGTAAATAGTTGAGCTGGAATTCCATCACCTCCACTAGCTTTGTAGGCAGTAATGCTTCCTAAGGCCCACTTATCACTTCACACTCCAGAATGTCTGGCTCTAGGTGAGTGACCACACCACTGTGGTTATTCATGTCATTAAGACCTTTCTTGTATAGTTCTGTGTATCATTGCTACCTTTTCTTAATCTCTTCTTTTAGGTCCTTGTTGTTTCTGTCCTTTATCATGCCCATCCTTTGCATGAAATGGTCTCTTGATATCTCTCACTTTCTTGACGAGATCTCTAGTCTTTCTCATTCTGTGGTTTTCATCTATTTCTTTGCATTATTCATTTAAGACCTTATTTCTCCTTGCTATTCTGTAGAACTCTGCATTCAGCTAGGTATATCTTTCCCTTTCTCCCTTGCCTTTCACATCTCTTCTTTTCTCAGCTATTTGTAAAACCTTGGGTGGCCATTCATGGCATGATCATATCTTCATTGAGTTACAGAAACCCCTTCATCAAGATAAGGCTATGATCCATGAAGAGGTATCTATTTTATACATATTATCAATCCCAATCTCTTAATTCGTCATATCCTCCCATGCCCCACCTTGGTGTTCATATGTTTGTTCTCTATATCTATATCTCTATTTCTGCTTTGCAGATAGGTTCATCAGTAACATTTTTCTAGATTCCACATACATGTGTTAATATATGATATGTTTCACTCGTTCTGAGTTACTTCACTCTGTGATATTTTAAATGACTTTTCTTTGAAATGTAAAGAAACATAATGTTTTACTGTCAAGAATATTGTGATTGACTAAAATTGTCACTGTCGTGGACATCAAACATATTTAAACACCAGAATAGGCAACAGTGATAAAGGTGCTGATAAAATAGTTAAGCAAATAAATTTAATTGGCTCTTTTGAAGGGATTTACAAAAACAGTAATATGAGAAAAGGTTTATTGCAGATGTTTGGTCAATGTTCTCTCAATTATTTGGTAAAATTAAGGAGTGTACATATGAGGAACATAGAATATAGGGTCAAAAAATATAAGAAATAATTAGTTTTAATTTTTCAAGAGACCACTACAAATCAAGGTGCTTAAGTAAGATTTGTATCTTACATAAAATTTTACAGCTGAAATTTAAATCAATTTCCTCCTCCTTTTCTCAACAATAAACTGGTTAATAGTTGCTTATTATAAAACAAATCTTTCAAATACTTGGGAACCGTTAAGTATCCTCTTAGCTTTCTTTCTCCAATATAAAATTATTATAAAGTAATTTATGAATCATGCACATACCTTTAGAAGAAGCATAGAACATAAATTAACAGCCCGCCTTGAGGAATAAACTCATGTGTTCCTTTTAAAATATATGCAACACTTCCCATTTATATGGGCAACATCACATATATCATTTGAATAGCAGTGCTTTGTTTATATTTAGTATCTTTGTACAAAAATGCAAACCAGTTTGGAGAGAAGTTCACTCTTTACAACTCTTTTAGGAGATAGGGAAAACCCTCTCTAAATATAAGAGTCGTGTTGGTGTTTTCTTGTATAGATTTCCATGTATCAAAATTTAGGGTAGCATTCCACTGGGGAAAGAAGGAAGGAAGGAAGAGAGGAAAGAAAGGAGAAAAGAAAACAGGGAAGAAAAAAAATGAAACCTAAAAGAAAAAAAAATAAAACACCATGTTATTCTTATTCATTATTAATTCTTTCCTTTCATTTTCTCTCATTTATTCCTCTCACGGCTTCTCCAGTGTTTCCTTGTCCCCAGATTATCATTTCCAGAACTCAGGCTCCTTTTCAGTTTAATGGCCCATTCTTTCTTACACTGTGTAATTGAGTGTCACCTAAGCCACTTCAATACTAATTCCTCGGTTACGTCCAACTTGACATCTTCATAACTTTGCTAGACATATTTCTAGAAGCCAGTTTTGTTGTTGTTGTTGTTGCTGTTGTTATAAGAGCATGCTTATTCTTCCAGGCACTTGGAGTCAGAATTTCTTTATCATCTTTGATTTTAAATTTCAGTACCATGTTGTGTTACCAAACTCTACTGGTCACAGCATCAAAACAGTTAGCTCCTCACCCCTTCCCTCCTACTTTGAATAATGATCAAACTACTTTAATCCTCATTTCTCCTCTCTGTGCTGTGCTTAATCATTCAATCATGTCTGACTCTTTGCAACCCCATGGATGATAGCCCATCAGGCTCCTCTGTCCATGGGGATTCTCCAGGCAAGAATACTAGAGTTTGTTGCTATGCTCTCCACCAGGGGATCCTCCCAACCCAGGGATCGAACCCAGGTCACCCACAGTGCAGGCGGAGGCTTTACAGACTGAGCCACCAGGGAAGCCCATGAATACTGGAGTAGGTAACCTCTCCCTTCTCCAGGGAATACTCCAGACCCAGGAATTGAACCAAGGTCTCCTATATTGCAGGTGGATTCTTTACTAGCTGAGCTACCTAGAGTATTATAAGAAATAATAATTGTAAACTAATGTCTGTGTATTAATATCTTGTCTTCCTCTTTATCAGTCTATGCACAATGCTTCTATATTAACATTTCTTAAATTATAAAGCCCAATTTATTTGATCCTTTAAGACTGTGAACAAATTATTACCCTAACATGTATGACCTTCAATAGTATCAAACCTATCAATAGTTCTTGATACTTCTTTTCAGCCCAGTTTATTTCCCATATATAACTTAACCTGATAGATTCAATCCTGCTCTGTGTGCTTTCTTTCCTCTATGTTTTTATGCATGCTACACCCTCCACCAGGACACTCTTCTCCATTTGCAATGCCTAAACCCCTCAGCAGTCCTAATCTATTAAAATTCTATCCTGCTTTTGGTTTTGAAAAGCAGTATTATTCAGTAAATGCCCAACATTTTCCCAATCCTCATAATAAAATGGTTGCTTCTTCCTTTGAATATCCATGCATTTCTATTTGTACTTTTTAGATACACCTAATTTTACCTACCTGTCATGTATGTGTGCATACTTCTCTAATTTGTTTTATTAAATCTTAGAGCCACTGAGAGCAAGGATGTTGAGAAAATACTCACTGGTCAAGAAATGATTATAGTCTTGTGGTATACACCTAAGTCACTCCTAAGCATACAAAGATGAAGAAGAAGGTTAAAAAAAAAAAAAAAAAGACTGCTTAAAAATAAAATGACTCTGTCTGTAGTGGGTTTAGATTTATGTGACTGAAGACTGCTCTAGGATATTCAAATCAATGAATGTACAGAAACAAATAGTAAATCTTTCAGTGGATGCTTATTTGTCTGGAAAAGAGACAGTCACACATTAGGCCATTGTGGGTTGACTCAAAATCAAAGCCATAGTCACTTTTGTGTTTTTAACCATGCTTCAAAGCATTCTCTTAAATAACTGGAACTGCTAAACATATATTAATGTCCTTATCCCGAGAAGGTCACAAGTGGTTATGTTAGACCCGGAGAAGGCCTAATCAACGGGAGTCGTCGCTTCACAGATCACACCAGAATTCAGGATATCGCTGCAACCGCAAGAGGATTTATTGAACTGGCGCGCCGGGGTTCGAACTCCGAAGAAGGAGTGAACCCCCAACACTGGTTGGGAAGAATTTTTATACAGAAAAATCACAAGCAGGCGGGGATAGGATTAAGACAACATGATTGGGGGGTCATAGGCAGGTACAGGTGGGGTGAGGACGTTTGATTGGTGGGCAAGGCTTGACCTTTGCAGGGATAGGTCTGTAAGTTCATCAGGCTGAAACGGCTGGCTGACCACCCTGAGGCGGTTGGTCAGAACAGCCACCCGGAAAAATCTTTACAGAAAATACATCACCTGGGGGTCCCTTGCCAGGAAACTAGGCTATAAGTCATCAGTTAAAGAAAAATACCACCATAATTATAGAGGGGCTGCTTCAGGGATCAGGAGGCTATGAGTCACCAAATGAGGAGAAGGTTATTTTTCATGAGGTATGGCCTGCCTCTGGGAAAAGTTTTAGAACAAAGGAGGCCTAAAATTTTAACCTAATGTCTTCAGTTACTGTCGTGGTTTGCCTCATCTGTTTCTTCTGAATCTTGTTAAGACAGAGAAGGCCTACCTGATAGAGTTCTTGAGGCAATTGTTTCACTGTGGAGCCCCACATTGTACTACAAACTACTTTAAAATGTTTCTGGAAGGAATACATCTTTAATTTAAAATGAACCCTCATTGCAAAAGCTTGAATGTACTTGAAATATCTGAGAAACCCTTGAAGTTATGAATATATAAAACCTCAAAGCTAGTCATTTTATAAATAAAAATCATTAATTTTTAATCAAAAGAAGATTTCCTCAGTGTAGGCTCCTAAATGTTTTATATCCGATATTCAGTGAAGGTTTGCTCTTTTTGGATGCCTTATCCTTGATGCCCTGCTCAATCTATTTGCCTTAATCTCAGCTACCATTCCAGCATGTGTGTACAATTGATTTTGTAGGACTCAGAGTCCAATCCTGGCATCCAGCCTGACTTTATATATATATATAGCAGAAAATATAGCAGTCATTTAGTTTTTGTTTGTCTCTTTTTCATTTACATTGTTTCTAAACTATGTTAAAAACACCTCCTTGGACTTCCAAGAGAGAAATTAAGAAAGAATATTTTAAGATGTATGTTTAAAGTTCAAGTGGGTAATAATCTTGAAAGCTTCTGCTGGTTGAATATACACCTGAATTTGCTGGCATTTTCTATTTCAGGTGATAAAATAATATAGTAGGTTAATATTTGGGGGAGAATACCATTTTATTACTAAAATGTAAACATTTATTTAATTTCTATTAAAGATGCATTTTAAGTCACATTTTTGTGACCATTTTCCCACTGATATTTGGAATCCAGATTAAAATGTTTTAAAATAAATTGTAATACATTTTTAAGTCCATGAGAAGATGAATAAAGATGTGTATAAGAGACAGTTCTTACACTGTGTAATTGAGTGTCACCTAAGCCACTTCAATACTAATTCCTCGGTTACGTCCAACTTGACATCTTCATAACTTTGCTAGACATATTTCTAGAAGCCAGTTTTGTTGTTGTTGTTGTTGCTGTTGTTATAAGAGCATGCTTATTCTTCCAGGCACTTGGAG
>SJYC01099731.1:0-10324 GCA_006408675.1 Madoqua kirkii
TCCCTTTACTATCTAATTCTTGTCTGTTGAATTCTACTTTTAACAATGCCTGGACTCAAAGGAAACCAGAAAACCAAAACCATAAAAGAAGCTGAGAAAAATGCATTTGAAAACAGCCACTATAATGTTAGAATAGTCAAAGAACACTATATTTCTAAAACTATTTCATGACTGTACACCCATGATTATAAGTAATTTGGAGATTTTTTAACTTTTCATAATGTAATTATATTAATACATTAAATAAAACTTCTTTTATCCTAGTTCAAATATTTTCTTGTAAAAGATCAGCACACAGTGCGTAATTAGCTTTGTAGATGAATGGAGGCTATAAGAGCAAAGACACAGTGAATTTCAGATAGGTATTCTACTCTAGTTGGTAAAGTGGTTTCAATCGGTAAAGGTTAACAATTCAGAAAATGCTATATATGTAAACTGAAACTGAACAGTTAAGTAAATGGATGGCAGATAGTGGAAGCTCGGATTCATTCTGTTGGTATGGAGGATTCTAGATAAGCAAGGGCCCTAGAGAAGGAAACGGCAACTCACACCAGTATTCTTGCTTGGGAAATCCCATGGACAGAGGAACTTGGCAGGCTACAGTCCATGGGGGTCTCAAAGAGTCAGACATGACTCATTGACTAAACAACAACAGATTAGAATAAAACCTAAACTATGAAAGAAATATGTTTCAATATATACTTATATAAATTATTGATTGAATAAATGAATCACTGGAGGGGAGCAAACAGTTATTCTGTGCAGAAGAATCTCAAATGATTTGTGTAGATACTCTCCTGCCCTGACAAAGAGAAGTGGAACATAACTTCCACTCCTTAACCTTCACATAGGACCTCCCACTAAAGAATACACTTATGAAAAGCACTGGAGAAAATAACTCTATAGCCCAGAAGCCTGGCAAATACTATGTTGGTAAAATATTAGGTAGTCAACTGAGATAAAGTTATGTTGATAGTGTGCTAGTGACATGATGTGAAAATGATACTTCCTCTGTATTATTTTCCCTAAAAACCCATGACTCCAATCTAATCATGAGAAAAACATAAGGCAAATTCCAGTTAAGGAACAGTCAATAAAACATCTGACCAGTAGTCCACAGAACTGTTAAGGTCCTCAGAACCAAGAAAAGAAAGATTTAACAAACTGTCATAGTCTAGGAGCCTAAGGGGACATGATGACTAAAAATAATACAGTGTCTTGGATGGGTCACTGGAATAGAAAAAAAAAAAAAAATGACAACTCTTCCATACTAGTGTAAGATCCGTTAGCAATAGGGGAAATGGTGTGGGCTATATGAGAACTCCCTATACATGTTCATAGCTTTTCTGTAAATCTAAAACTATGCTAAACTAAAAATATATCTTAAAAATAATAACAACACTTTTTGGGGTGATGGGCATGACCTGTTTGATGCTGATAGTATCTACACAACTCTGTCAGAATTCATAGAACTGTATACATACACATTATATCTCAATAAACTTTTCAGATGGTCCCCTCGCTTGTGGCTGTCAGAAAGTCTATGAAAATTACAAAAAAAATTACAAACCTCAGAGAACGTCTCTCTTTAATCACTGACATGGTGCCTCATGTCAGTGAGTACTTTCAACTGATTTCAAATACATTATGTATAGATTTCGATGTCAGATATAATTGCATGTGCTATCACCTTATTTAAAATACATAAAATCATAGCTGTTAAGTGATTAATATCCAAAATATAAAAGTAGCTCATACAACTCAATATAAAAAAAATAGTTCAATGTAAAAATGGACAGAGGAACTAAATAGACTTTTTTTTTTAAGAGAATATGCAAGTGGCCAACAGGCACATGAAAAGATGCTCAACATCATTAATCATCAGGAAAATGCAAATCAAAACCACAATGAGATATCACTACACATTTGTCAGAATGGCTGTCATCAAAAAGAATACAAATAATAAATGTTGGTGAAGATGTGGAGAAAAGGGAACCCTTGTACAACATTTTCAGGAATGTAAATTAATAGAGCCACCATGGAAAACAGTATGGAGATTTCTCAAAGTAAATAAAAAGTAAAAAATACCATGTGCATTCATGCAAGCCAAGTCGCTTCAGTCATGTTCAACTCTTTGCAACACTATGGACTATAGCCTGCAACGATCCTCTGTCCATGGCAGTCTTGAGGCAAGAATACTGGAGTGGGTTGCCATGTTCTCCTCCAGGGGAGTCTTCCCAACCCAGGGATCAAACCAGCATCTTTTAAGTCTCTTGCATTGGCAGGTGGTTTCTTTACCACTGGTGCCACCTGGAAAGCCCCCCAAATACCATATGACCCAGCAATTCCAGTCCTGGGTAAATATTCAAAAGAAACAACAATAGTAACTTGAAAAAGTACACACACCCTCAATGTTAATAGCAGCATTGCTTACAAATTCCAAGATACGGAAGCAACCTAAGGGCCCATCAACAGACGTATGATTAAAGAAGTGGTTTATTTACACAGTGGAATACTACTTGGCCATCAAAAGAAGAAAATGTTGCCATTTGCAACAGCATGGATAGACATGGAGGTGTTAGGCTAAGTGAAATATGTCAGAGAAAAACAAATACTGTACATATTTATATGTGAAATCTGAAAAATGCAACAAACTAGTGAATATAATAATAAAGAAACAGACTCACAGATATGGAGAACAAACTAGTGGTTACCCACGGGGAGAAGAAACAGGAGAGGGACTGATTAGGGATAGAGGATTAAGAGGTGCAAGCAATTATGTATAAAATAAGCTTCAAAGATATATTGTAAAACAGCAGAGATATAGCCAATATTTTATAATAACTAAATGTTGCATAACCTTTAAAAACTTGAATCACTATATTGTATATCTGTAGTGTATAAATCATACATCAACTACACTTCAGTTAGAAATAAACTACATTGCCGTACAAAGAGTGCTGAAGGTGATCCACCTTAGATTTGAGTCCCAGTTCTGCCACTTACTAACTGCAGTCTTGGACAAATCATTTCACTCACCCGAACCTCAATATCCACATCAATACAATGAGATTAATAATACTTACATCATAATGCATTTTAAAGATTAGATAAACCAAATTTAGAGCTAATTATCATGCACAAATAAATGGAAGTGCTCTATCAGTGGTAGTAATATGTTTATTCTAATGTAATTTTATAAATATATTTGTTATAATGTAATTAATTAAATGTTTATTATAATGTAATTTTATAAGAGTGTGATGTGTTACATAGAGACAAATGAAAGAGTCACAGCAGTGGAAAACTCTAATTGAAGGCAGGCTTACCTTTCCAGGGGTTTTCAAAACAGTCTATTTTTAACCCTGGCTTCTCATATAATGTTAAACCAAGAACTAATGTTAACTGGAGGTTGTTCAGATTGTAGTAATTCCATTTCTGTTTGATGGAATAAACAGTTAATTAGTGAACTTTTACAATAACCAATTTGTTCCTCATGGAAATCTAGGGTAAAGAGATCACTTAAGTGGTTTTTACCTACAACAAAGAAACTTTCCTTTTTTTTTTCTCTTTCTGATAAATTGTGTAACTCAAAGGTCAGTAATAGTTTCATGCATCACAAGTCCTTTCTTGTGCCTCACAGTGCCTCAGGGCATGCATTCTAATGTGATCTGTCAGCCCCTACCTAACAGATTTAGTTCTTACTCGTAATATATTAATAGCTTCATTTTTAGATTTTGTTTTTTCCCAAATAGCACTAAGAAATTGATTGCCAGCTCACTGAGTTGAGAATGGAAGCAGATTGTTGAGCATGAATTACGGTCATGAAAACAGCATCAAGACTGCAGATTTGAATATGATAAATAAGAGAGAACTTACAAAGCCCCTACCTAACAGATTTAGTTCTTACTCGTAATATATTAATAGCTTCATTTTTAGATTTTGTTTTTTCCCAAATAGCACTAAGAAATTGATTGCCAGCTCACTGAGTTGAGAATGGAAGCAGATTGTTGAGCATGAATTACGGTCATGAAAACAGCATCAAGACTGCAGATTTGAATATGATAAATAAGAGAGAACTTACAAAGGAGTTGAGAAGCCAGCTGGGTGATTTTGCTATTAGAAATGGAAGAGACGGAGCTTTCTGGCATGTTTTTAAGCTTCAGAAATAGTTGCCAAGGCATGCAATAAGAAATTACCAACTACTTCAAAAGATGTAAACATCTATTTTTCTTTTATTCTAAAGTATGGTGATTCTCACAGGTTCTTAAAAATGCACAGTGGCAGGGAGTGGGGGGGTGGGAAACAGATCCTTATTTAATCTCTACTAAGTGAAAGAGTAGAGAATATATCAGATATGCAATTAAAAGACCGATTTACATATACTTTTTAAAATTTATTTTCTTTGGAGGCTAATTGCAATATTCTAGTGGTTTTTGCTATACACTGACATGAATCAGCCGTGGGTGTACATGTGTTCCCCATCCTGAACTCCCCTCCCATCTCCCTCTCCATCCCATCCCTCAGGGTTGTACCAGGGCACTGGCCCTGAGTGCCTTGCCTCATGCATCAAACCTGGACTGGCGATATGTTTCACATATGGTAATATACATGTTTCAATGATATTCTCTCAAATTATCCCACCCTCATCTTCTCCAGTACTTTGGCCACATCATGAGAAGAGTTGACTCATTGGAAAAGGCCCTGATGCTGGGAGGGATTGGGGGCAGGAGAAGGGGCCGACAGAGGATGAGATGGCTGGATGGCATCACTGACTTGCTGAATGTGAGTCTGAGTGAACTCCCGGAGATGGTGGACAGGGAGGCCTGGCGTGCTGTGATTCATGGGGTCGCAAAGAGTCAGACACGACTGAGTGACTAAAATGAACTGAACTGAACTGAACATCTTCTACAGAGCCCAAAAGTCTGTTCCTTACATCTGTGTCTCTTTTGCTCTCTCGTATATAGGGTCATTGTTACCATCTTTCTAAATTCCATATATATGCATTAATATACTGTATTGGTGTTTTTCTTTCTGACTTACTTCACTCTGTATAATGGACTCCAGTTTCATCCACCTCATTAGAACTGATTCAAATGCATTCTTTTTAATAGCTGAGCAATATTCCCTTGTGCATATGTACCACAGCTTTCTTATCCATTCATGTGCCAATGGACATCTAGGTTGCTTCCACGTCCTAGCTATTGTAAACAGTGCTGTGATGAACATTGGGGTAAATGTGTCTCTTTCAATTCTGGTTTCCTCAATGTGTATGCCCAGCAGTGGGATTGCTGGGTCATATGGCAACCTAGATAGCATATTCAAAAGCAGAGACATTACTTTGCCGACTAAGGTCCATCTAGTCAAGGCTATGGTTTTTCCTGTGGCCATGTATGGATATGAGAGCTGGACTGTGAAGAAGGCTGAGCGCTGAGTGCTGAAAAATTGATGCTTTTGAACTGTGGTGTTGGAGAAGACTCTTGAGCGTCCCTTGGACTGCAAGGAGATCCAACCAGTCCATTCTGAAGGAGATCAGCCCTGGGATTTCTTTGGAAGGAATGATGCTAAAGCTAAAACTCCAATACTTTGGCCACCTCATGCAAAGAGTTGACTCATTGGAAAAGACTGATGCTGGGAGGGATTGGGGGCAGGAGGAGAAGAGGACGACAGAGGATGAGATGGCTGGACAGCATCACTGACTCAATGGACAAGAATCTGAGTGAACTCTGGGAGTTGGTGATGGACAGGGAGGCCTGGCGTGCTGTGATTTATGGTGTCACAAAAAGTCAGACACGACTGAGCGACTGAACTGAACTGAACTGATGAAAGTTATATTTCCAGTTTTTTAAGGAATCCCCACACTGTTCTCCATAGTGGCTGTACTAGTGTGCATTCCCTCCAACAGTGTAAGAGGGTTCCCTTTTCTCCAAACCCTTACCAGCATTTATTGTTTGTAGACATTTTGATAGCAGCCATTCTCACTGGCATAAGATGGTACTTCATTGTGATTTTGATCTGCATTTCTCTGACAATCAGTGATATTGAGTATCTTTTCTTGTGTTTGTTATCTGTCTATATGTCTTCTTTGGAGAAA
The DNA here is from genome assembly GCA_006408675.1 of Madoqua kirkii. Taxonomy (NCBI): domain Eukaryota; kingdom Metazoa; phylum Chordata; class Mammalia; order Artiodactyla; family Bovidae; genus Madoqua; species Madoqua kirkii. Next base: position 6,095 of record SJYC01099731.1, read on the forward strand.
TGTCTGTTTAGTCCTTTGGCTGATTTTTTTTGATAGGGTCGTTTATTTTTCTGGAATTGAGCTGCATGCATATACTGACGTTGTATGCATGCAGCTGCATGCATATACTGACATTATATTGGCAGATATAATGTCGGTATATAATGTCAGGGATGATAAAGTCATTTAATCTGCTTAAGTTAGCAGGTCTTATAGAGTCTGCCTCACTAGGTTTTGATGAGTTTCAAATCAATCCATGAAGTAAAGAACTGATAAGCTAGACTTCATTAACATTGAAATTTCTGTTGTGCAAAAGGCAGTCAAGAAAATGAGAAGACAAGTGAGAAACTGGGAGAAAATATTTGCAAAATATGTATCTGATAAAAGAATTTTACCCAAAATACACCAGAAAAACCCTCTAAAAACTCAAAAATAGAAAATGAACAACCTAATTTAAAAATGGGTAAAAAACCTGAACAGATATCAGACTGCAGAAAAAATATAGATGGCAAGTAAGCCCATGGGAAAAAATGCTTCTAATCATATGTTATTAGGGAATTGCAAAATAAAACAATGAGATACTACTACACACTGATTAGAATGGAGAAAATCCAAGATATTGACAGCATCAAGTGCTAATATCAATTTGGAGCAACAGGAACTGCCATTCATTGCTAGTGGGAATGCAAAATGCTACAATCACTCTGGAAGGCAGTATGATGGTTTCTTACAAGACTAAGCATATTTTTAGCATACAATCCAGGAATCATGCTCCTTGGTACATACCCAAGTTTGTTGGAGACTTATGCCTGCATACTGTACTCTATAGTAGCTTTCTTCACAAATGATAAAACTCAAAGGTGACCAAGATGCCCTACAGCAGGTGAATGGATAAATAAACTGTGGTACATCCAGATACTGGGATAGAATTTGGCACTAAGAAATGAACTATCAGCCATGAAAGAACTGTAAATGTATATTAATACGTGAAAGAATCCAGTCTGAAAAGGCAAGGCACTGTGTGATTCTAATTGCATGACATTCTGGCAAAAGCAAAACTATGGAGACGGTTAACTGATCAATCGTTACCAGCTGCTGAGGGAGTGATGAATAGACAGAGTATAGAGGATTTCAGGATTTCAGACTTTTTTACAGATACTAATAGTTGAGACATGTCATTTATCCATACTCATACATCTGTCCATACTCATGAAATGTAAGACTCTAACGATAACCTCTAATATAAACTATGTGTTTGGGTGAAAATGATGTGGCAGTGGCATTTCATGAGTTGTAACAATTCTAGTGTTCTGGTGAGGAATGCTGATACTGAGGGGAGCTGCATGTGCTGAAGCAGAGGTATATGGAAAGTTTCTGTATCTTCCTCTCAATTTTGCCGTGAAACTAAAACTATTTTTAAAAATAGACTACATTAAAAATATATAGTGTGTGTGGATGATCGCCATTTCAGAGAAGGGCTTCCCTGGTGGCTCAGTGGTAAAGAATCTGCCTGTTAATCTGCCAGGGGATTTGGATTTGATCCCTGATCCAGGCTGGCATGCCTCAGAACAACTAAGCCCATACCCACAATTATTGAACCTGTACTCTAGAGCCAAGGAACCCCAACTGCTGAGCCCCTGTGCCACCACTGCTGAAGCTCTCATGCCCTAGAGCCCATGCTCCTCAAGAAGAGAAGCCACCACGAGAGGCCTGAGCACTGAAGCTAGAGCAGCCACCACTCGCCAGAGCTAGAGGACAGCCCAGGCAGCAACAGAGACCCAACACAGCCAAACACAAATGAACCAATAAATATATACTTTAATAAAGAATCACTTCAGGGCAATGGTGATTGTTTTTAGTGCAGATTCTCAAACCTCATATTGGTCCTACAGAAATTTCATCAGTAGACATGGGACCATATAACCTGAATTTTTAATAGGCTACTCAGATGATTATTATAAATAAGATAGCCATATGATTTATCATCCAAAGTCAAGATATTGAGAGAAGGAAGAATTGCTATTAATTGTGCCAGGACTTATATGGTTACCCCCTTTAAGAAAACCGACTTGAGAACTGCTACCTACAACAGTGATTCTTGTTCCCAGATACACACTGCAATTCTCTTGGATGCTTTTAAAAACAATTACACACACAAGTCCTCTCCAAAATTCTTAAATCAGGCACTGACATTTTAATATAGCTTCTTAGATATTTCTACGTGGATTCATCTGGTCCTCATTAAATCCATGAATAAGTTCTTATTTTAAGAGGGAAAAGAAAACATCTGTTAGAAAAATAAAGACAACACTGTCACATTAAAAGAAAAAGAAAGATCATGTTGCCTAAAGATAACAAGAGCGTCCTACAGCTCAAGGGCCCTGTGTAATTTAAAATATATATACTTTTAATACAGTACAACAAACAAGTTCCATGGGTTGAGATAGCATGGGTGACATGAAACACAATCCTAGGAGTAAAAGAGAACATTGGGAGCGATGGCACTGAACAGAAAATATTTCTGTTATTCAGAGGAATCATATTTCCAGGCCTCTGGCAAGAGAAGAGGAAGAAGAAGGATTATTGATGTGTGAGCACATAGTTAAAAGGGAGGCAAAACATTACTCACAGGTGTGAGGATACGTTCCTCACAGAAAGGATGAGCTTCATGAAGGATAGCTGGGAAAGAGAAAGTGGTGGAGGCAAGTGCTTTCAAGGAAAATCATGACCATCTTTTAAGCCTGCTGTTGGGTTCTAGAGAGGAGGAAATAAATACCCTGGGGCTTGAGTGAGTTCTGATGTTGGGTTTGGGTTTGATGATCACTCTTAGAAGGTATCCTTAGGTTTCTAGTCCTTGAATTCTTTTATCTTAGAAAATGTCCTCTACTTCTCCTGTATACTTAGGGCTAACTCATGGAAATCTAGCTAAAGAATTAGTTATATGGGTTTTATGATGGAGAGAAAAGAGGACAGGAAACTTTATAATAGGACAATAGCATCAAGATGAAAGTTTTGGAGACAAGCAAACCTGGGTTCAAACCGTGACTCTTTCATTTATCAGCCAGAGTGTCTGTGGTTTGTTTCTCTTCTGGAAAGATTAACACTAGCCTCAAAGTTGTGAATAGTGAGAAAAGGAATGAAAAGCTAATTCCATATTAAGTGCTTAGCAAATTGCAGGTAGTATTAGTACCAAACTAATCACTTTACTTACAAAGGTCCATATGGTCAAAGCTATGTTTTTTCCAGTAGTCATGTGCAGATGTTAGAGTTGGACCATAAAGAAGGGTGAATGCCAAAGGACAGATGTTTTCAAATTGTAGTGCTGGACAAGACTATTGAGAGTCCCTTGGACAGCAAGGAGATCAAACAAGTCAGTCCTAAAAGAAATCAACCCTGAATAGTCTCGTGAAGGACTGATACTAAAGTTGAAGCTCTTTGGCCAGCTAATGCAAAGAGACAATAAATTGGAAAAGACCCTGATGCTAGGAAAGATGGAGGGCAGCAGAAGAAGGGGGTCAATAGAGGATGAGATGGTTGGATGGCGTCACTGACAAAATGAACATGAATCTGAAGAAATTCCAAGCAGTAGTAGAGGACAGGGAAGCCTGGAGTGCTGCAGTCCATGGGGTCAAAAGGAGTCGTACACGACTTAGTGACTGAATAACAAATAGCTGCAGGAGCTTTGATAATTATTTAAGAGAAAAGAAGGCCAAAAAGAGATAGAGCATGTAGGGAGTAACTTAGCAAATGAATGATTGAGAATGTGAAATAAACAGAAGCTTTAGTTCCAAAGATCTTAACCAATAGCCCACATAAGACTTTCTTAGGAAATCTTTAAATGTTAATAGAGACTTGGAGTAGTGAATATAGTGCCAGGAAGTAGAACAGTGGAGTTAACAATCCATTATAATCCAAAAGATCTACCAAAAAATGGAGATTTAGAAAGAAGTCAAAATTATTCTTTTCACTTTTCACTTCTATTTTAGAATTAAATCTATCGATTTGGGATTTTTTGGTATGTGCAATATTTGTTCAAGTGCTTAAGAAAGTATAAAACAGAGTTTAATAAGCTGTTTACCAAACTTTTGGTTTCTGAATGCTTTTCGTAAGTAATGTTTTCTTACCTCTCCATCACTAGAATCCCTAGATCTTTTTTTTTATTTAAACATGAAATCTGATGTAAACCATTTATTTGACAGTTCAGTTTGTTTATCCGGATCCATTTTAAAACTGCATTATTATCTTTAAATG
>SJYC01099732.1:0-10045 GCA_006408675.1 Madoqua kirkii
TGTCTCATAAAAGTCTTTGTGAAAAGCCAAGTTTACTTTTATTACTGACAATTTTCCAGTTTTATATTTTGCTTTGTATATGTCTTGATTAAGTATACTCATTTTGTTTCCTCTATAGATGCGCTTATCATGTCAACATCATAATACATTTCTTCTTTTAATATGTAAAACTGACATTTTTATGAAGTTGCCAGATATTTTCCTTGCGTGTCTATTGTCATCATATTCATAATTGGCAGTATTTGTTGTTTCATATAATTTAGAGATAACTTTTTAAAAAGTCTTTATGGTGAGAGAAATCACTTTCTGTGAGTTACAAGATCTTAATTATTACCTCCATTAGTTTGGGAGATTTTCATTTGTTTCCTTTGACAATAATGTTCATATGATATTCTCAAGAAATGTTCTGATTACTTGCAGAAAAAGAACTCAATATAATAGAACATCTTTCTCAAGCAATGCAATTTGTTTTTAATTAGATCCATTTGAAGTTTTCCAGTTAACAGCTCCTCAAACATTGTCATCCTACTTCTGTTCCTTATTCCACTGCCTCGTTTGTTGAAAATATGAGCTACACCTGCTGCTTCCATTCTTCATTTGTTAGATTCTGTAATAGGTTTCTACACTTTTTACTGAAATTGCACATTCATGTGATAGCCATCTGTATCAGTTTCCTATTGTTGCTGTAACAAATTGGAATAGACGTAGAGGCTAAAAACAACACAAACTTTTTATATTACAGTTTTGGAGAACTGATGTCTGAAATGGGTCTCACTAAGCTAAAATCAAAAGTTTCAGCAGGCCTATGTTCCATTCTGGAGAATCAGTTTTCCTGCCTTGCATCTAGAGGATAAGTGCACTCCTTTGCTTATAGCTTCTTTCCATCTTCAAAGCCAGAGATGGCTTTCTCACAGTGAGCCACTCTGATACACACTTTTATGCCTCCTATTCCATATACAAAAGAGCCTGTGATTAAATTGTTTCTACTAGGATAATTCAGAAAAATCTCCCTGTTTTAATATCAGCTAATTAGCAAAACTCCATCTGCAAGGTTAATTCCCCTTTGCCATGTAACATAACATATTCACAGGTTTTAGGTATGAGGATGTGGGCATCTCTGAGGACCTATTATTCCATCTTCTATACTTTCCCTCTGTTCACTTGTACATGATCTGTCTTGGTCTCCATAGCTGGCGATTTTTGTTTTTGTTACTCTTTTGTGGGGTGTTCTGTGAGGTTTGCTAAATCATTACAATCTCCTTCTCCTTATATTTCCTTTTCTGGAGAAATTCTCTATTTTTCCCCTAAAGGTATGATTTTTACTCCATGTTGATGATTCCAAAATGTATATTTTTAGCCCTATATTCCTCTCTCCCCCTCCCTCTGTTTTTTCTCATCCGCCCATTCCTATATATTCCAAATTTTATTGGGCAATTTCATCTGTTAATTCTCTAGCCCTTCCAAACTTGCTCTATCTGGTACTAGGACACCAGTTTCAGAACTGTAGTTCTTTTGACTGTGGCATTATTTAAAAGAAGATAAGACACAATGATTTAGACTCTCAGAACAGATAACTGATAGAATTGTCTAGAGCAGTATGAGATAGTAATATCCAACTAAAAAACTTATGTAAAACAAATAATCTATTTTATTTTTTCTTGTATTACTTTATTATTTTAAAAACTTTTAAAGCTGATGTATAGATGGTGTAAAATTGTATATAAGATTTAGGTGTAGCACACAGCAATTCACAATTTTAAGCTTGTATTCCATTTATAGTTATAAAGTATATTATAAAATATTGGCTATATTCCTTGTATTTTGCAATATATCCTAGTATTTTATTTATTTTATACATAGTAGTTTGTGCTTTTTCTTCCTTGTGGCTCAGACCGTAAAGCGTCTGCCTACAATGTGGGAGACCAGGGTTTGAGCCCTGGGTCGGGCAGTTCCCCTGGAGAAGGCAATGGCAATCCACTCCAGTACTCTTGCCTGGCAAATCCCATGGACGGAGGAGCCGGTAGGCTACAGTCCATGGGGTCGCAGAGTCGGACACGACTGAGCGACTTCACTTCATAGTAGTTTGTACCTCTTAATACCCAACCCCATTCTCTTTTGCCCATTGTCTTTTCCCTAGTAAACACTAGTTTACTCTCTGTATCTGTGAGTCTGTTTCATTTTTTGCTATACTCCATATTTTTCTGGTTGTTTTAGATGAGTATTTTAATGTTCCTCATCCCTTGCAAAATTTCTTACAAGCATCATAATACCCCCAAAGTATAAGACAGGGAATGAATGTGAATATTTCAATAAGGATGAGAAAAATTGTCTTGTACTAGCTTATTTTTGCCCACCATTCACAAACCTTTGTCCTTGGAAGATCCCTGACTTCTTTACATTGTACACTTATGTCACCTTCTACCAAAAGCACTAAAATATCCAGAATTATTGATTATCATGATGTTGAATCTCTCTTTCATGTAAATCATCAATAATGTGTCACATATTCAGTAAAACATGCTTCTACAAAACAAGCAGGTGAAAGACAGCACAATTCATGTCAAAGGGAGTGTTTATTATCTTTTGGTTCTCTTTACAAAATTAGAAAATACAAGATAGACAGCTGGAACAAGATTCAACTCTTGACATGTATGACTCCATACAACTTAAGTGAAAACATCAGAATGATCCTCTAAATTTTAGGCTCCTAAAATATTTTTAATGTTTTTCAGAATCCCTCTTGATTTGATCTTTTTGAGAATTATTTGGTGCAATATATTGTCCACTCTTTCAGGCATGAACCCTCTTGCCAGTTGTAATTACTTTCTCTCAAAATCTTTTTCTCTTTCACATCCAGAACCACTAGCCACCATGTCCTTTGGATTATTCTCTTCTATTAGTTGCTTCTATCATATGTTCAGTGCCTTTTTTCTAATTCTTAATTATTTTCTCAAAATTCAAATATCACAATAGCTTATTAGATGAATTCCTTTTCCTTTTTTTAATGAAGTCTACCTATCGTTGTCAGTTAATTTTTATAACTCACCAATTTCTTATTGTTCCACCTCAAAAGTCTTTAAAAGCTCTTTGGTACCTGAAGAATAAATATTCAAATATTTAGACTATTTTTATGAGTTTTCACAATTAGTCAGACCTACCTATGCAGTGTCACTTGTCATTATTGAATTATATTAACTGCATAGACTGGATCATCACAAAGTGTTCTGTAAAAACTAATTAAACTAATTTTTAAAAATTACATATTGGTAGATTGGAAGAAAAAAGATTTCTTTGTGATTTTTCAGATATCTAATATGCTATTATACATGGTAAAAACTCAAGAAGCAATCCTGAAAAGCAGGGATTCTGACATGCAATTGATTACAAAGCCCTCTTTTTTCTTAAGACACTATTGATATTTGGAGTGATACCAGTCAATGCCCCAGGAAACAATGCTGCAGCAATCTGCCCACAGCAATCTGGCTGGGTTCACCTCTTGGTGTCCCACAGGATCTACAGATTTATGAGGTGCTTGCAGTATGGTGCAGCTGTTTTGTTGTGTTTTTTCCCCCCCACAGTGACTTCTTACCTCTTATTAGTAGCCTATAGACTCCATCTCAGGAACAACATAAAATCCTATTTAAATGAGCTAGAGTAAAATGTTATTTGTTTATTTAAACATAAAACTCTCAGAACTTGACTTAGAACTATACTAACATACTCTGGTGGTTTTTAAAGATTCTTATTCTCTCATATTTTTAATCACTAGATGTTAAGGCCTGGGTGAATTTCATTTTAAAAGCAAGAACTAAGAAAACAGGCATAATTTTGAGAAAATAAAAGCAAGAGGAATATAAAAGTCAAGCTGAAATTTGACTACAGAGACTGGGATCTTACACACAGTGAATACAAATGATATTTGTATGCCATAGACTATATTGACGCTATATAATTACTGATAATGATTACCATAAATTGCATGGAATGCTTCATATGTGTGAGTGCTATGTTAGAGTCTTTGCTAACATCACCTTCTTTAATTTTTATAACAGTTTTACAAAATTGGTAATATTGTCCCTGATTTACAGATTCACAAATGGAAAGAAAGATTCACTGATTTACTAAAACTCAGCCAACTGAGTAGTAGATTTAGATTTTAAATTTGTGTCTTTAGCTGATTTTAAACCACCAGGAAAGGCAATGGCAATCCACTCCAGTACTCTTGCCTGGCAAATCCCATGGACGGAGGAGCCGGTAGGCTACAGTCCATGGGGTCGCAGAGTCGGACACGACTGAGCGACTTCACTTCATAGTAGTTTGTACCTCTTAATACCCAACCGCATTCTCTTTTGCCCATTGTCTTTTCCCTAGTAAACACTAGTTTACTCTCTGTATCTGTGAGTCTGTTTCATATTTTGCTATACTCCCTATTTTGCTGGTTGTTTTAGATGAATATTTTAATGTTCCTCATCCCTTGCAAAATTTCTTACAAGCATCATAATACCCCCAAAGTATAAGACAGGGAATGAATGTGAATATTTCAATAAGGATGAGAAAAATTGTCTTGTACTAGCTTATTTTTGCCCACCATTCACAAACCTGTGTCCTTGGACGATCCCTGATTTCTTTACATTGTATACTTATGTCACCTTCTACCAAAAGCACTAAAATATCCAGAATTATTGATTATCATGATGTTAAATCTCTCTTTCATGTAAATCATCAATAATGTGACACATATTCAGTAAAACATGCTTCTACAAAACAAGCAGGTGAAAGACAGCACAATTCATATCAAAGGGAGTGTATATTATCTTTTGGTTCTCTTTACAAGATTAGAAAATACAAGATAGACAGCTGGAACAAGATTCAACTCTTGACACGTATGACTCCATACAACTTAAGTGAAAACATCAGAATGATCCTCTAAATTTTAGGCTCCTAAAATATTTTTAATGTTTTTCAGAATCCCTCTTGATTTGATCTTTTTGAGAATTATTTGGTGCAATATATTGTCCACTCTTTCAGGCATGAACCCTCTTGCCAGTTGTAATTACTTTCTCTCAAAATCTTTTTCTCTTTCACATAGATTCAACTCTTGACATGTATGACTCCATACAACTTAAGTGAAAACATCAGAATGATCCTCTAAATTTTAGGCTCCTAAAATATTTTTAATGTTTTTCAGAATCCCTCTTGATTTGATCTTTTTGAGAATTATTTGGTGCAATATATTGTCCACTCTTTCAGGCATGAACCCTCTTGCCAGTTGTAATTACTTTCTCTCAAAATCTTTTTCTCTTTCACATCCAGAACCACTAGCCACCATGTCCTTTGGATTATTCTCTTCTATTAGTCGCTTCTATCATATGTTCAATGCCTTTTTTCTAATTCTTAATTATTTTCTCAAAATTCAAACATCACAATAGCTTATTAGATGAATTCCCTTTCCCTTTTTTTAATGAAGTCTACCTATCGTTGTCAGTTAATTTTTATAACTCACCAATTTCTTATTATTCCACCTCAAAAGTCTTTAAAAGCTCTCTGGTACCTGAAGAATAAATATTCAAATATTTAGACTATTTTTATGAGTTTTCACAATTAGTCAGACCTACCTATGCAGTGTCACTTGTCATTACTGAATTATATTAACTGCATAGACTGGATCATCACAAAGTGTTCTATAAAAACTAATTAAACTAATTTTTAAAAATTACATAATGGTAGATTGGAAGAAAAAAAGGATTTCTTTGTGATTTTTCAGATATCTAATATGCTATTATACATGGTAAAAACTCAAGAAGCAATCCTGAAAAGCAGGGATTCTGACATGCAATTGATTACAAAGCCCTCTTTTTTCTTAAGACACTATTGATATTTGGAGTGATACCAGTCAATGCCCCAGGAAACAATGCTGCAGCAATCTGCCCACAGCTGTATCTGGCTGGGTTCACCTCTTGGTGTCCCACAGGATCTACAGATTTATGAGGTGCTTGCAGTATGGTGCAGCTGTTTTGTTGTGTTTTTTCCCCCCCACAGTGACTTCTTACCTCTTATTAGTAGCCTATAGACTCCATCTCAGGAACAACATAAAATCCTATTTAAATGAGCTAGAGTAAAATGTTATTTGTTTATTTAAACATAAAACTCTCAGAACTTGACTTAGAACTATACTAACATACTCTGGTGGTTTTTAAAGATTCTTATTCTCTCATATTTTTAATCACTAGATGTTAAGGCCTGGGTGAATTTCATTTTAAAAGCAAGAACTAAGAAAACAGGCATAATTTTGAGAAAATAAAAGCAAGAGGAATATAAAAGTCAAGCTGAAATTTGACTACAGAGACTGGGATCTTACACAGTGAATACGAATGATACTTGTATGCCCTAGACTATATTGACGCTATATAATTACTGATAATGATTACCACAAATTGCATGGAATGCTTCATATGTGTGAGTGCTATGTTAGAGTCTTTGCTAACAGCACCTTTAATTTTTATAACAATTTCACAAAATTGGTAATATTGTCCCTGATTTACAGATTCACAATGGAAAGAAAGATTCATTGAATTACTAACACTCAGTCAACTGAGTACTAGATTTAGATTTTAAATTTGTGTCTTTAGATGATTTTAAACCACCAGGCTGTATCAGGAGTTGAGTTTGGACTCTCCACTATTGAAGGGACACAAGGATGATTAGAAGAGAGCTCAAATTATAACATTTTTTTTTAAAAAGGAATAGTGTATGATAAGCCAAACAAGTATTTCTTATCTATCTAGAGGAAGGAAGAAAAAGCAAAGAAGCAAATTTACTACACATCCATTAAGTGTGGCAAGAGAGTTATATTAGTGAGTCCTCAGTTATGAGTCACAGAAATTGACACTGGCAGAACTTTTAAAGAGAATCCATTGAATGTATATTGAATAGATTGGAGTTCTCTCAGGAAATCCAGAGGACTAGAACCCAAAATAAGTAGAAACAATACAGAAATAGGCAGTTGGAAAGACAATAATAAAAACTTTTCATAAAACTGCTTCAAGTAGGACGCCATGGCTATCATCTGGAGCAGTGCCTGACAAAGACCTGAAAGCCGTGGCTGCTGCCCTGGACACCACGACTGAGCCACTTGGTCTCTTACCCCGACAGTCATGTATTTGTGCTCCCACTGTCTATATAGGCAATAGATTCTCAGCTGGCCTCAATTTTTTTTTTTTTAGCATCATTACTTGCAATTTAAAGACATGGTAGGAAGCATCTCATTGATTGTCCACGCCCTAATACAGGAAAGGATGAACACTGGTACATGCTGTTTTCAACTTTTAAGGAAATATTTTCTGCCTTCTTCTACTGAGTCTCTTAAAATAGTGACTTATTCAAACATGGAGTAGAGGGTACAGATACTAAGCCTTGAAAAAATAACAGGCATTCTCTATAGTCTACAATGTAATTTGACTGCTATTTACATAAAATTCAGTATCAAATCCATAAGTCCGAAGCTGGAGCAAAAAGCTGAGAAAAGAAGAGAAGGTAAATGCAAGGAGAAAAGGAAAGATATACCTATATGAATGCAGAGTTCCAAAGAATAGCAAAGAGAGATAAGAAAGCAAAGTGATCAATGCAAAGAAATAGAGGGAAACCGTAGAATGGGAAACACTAGAGATCTCTTCAAGAAAATAAGATATATCAAGGGAACTTTTCATTCAAAAATGGATACAAAAACGGACAGAAATGGTATGGACCTAACAGAAAAAGAAGATATTAAGAAGAGGTGGCAAGAATACACAGAACTATACAAAAAAGATCTTTATGACCTAAATAATCACAATGCTGTGGTCACTCATCTGGAGCCAGGAATCCTGGAATGTGAAGTCAAGTGGACCTTAGGAAGCATCACTACAAACAAAGCTAGTGGAAGTGATGGAATTCCAGTTGAGCTATTTCAAATCCTAAAAGATGGTGCTATGAAAGTGCTGCACTCAATGTGTCAGCAAATTTGGAAAACTCAGCAGTGGCCACAGAACTGGAAAAGGTCAGTCTTCATTCCAATCCCAAAGAAGGGCAAAGCCAAAGAATTTTCAAACTACTGCACAACTGCACTCATCTCACATGCTAGCAAAGTAATGCTCAAAATTGTACAAACCAAGCTTCAATAGTATATGAATTGTGAACTTTCAGGTGTTCAAGCTGGACTTCCAGAAAGCAGAGGAACTAAAGATCAAATTGCCAACATCCAAAGGATCACAGAAAAAGCAAGAGAGTTCCAGAAAAACATCTACTTCTGCTTTATTGATTGTGCCAAAGCCTTAGATTGTGTAGATCACAATGAACTATAGAAAATTCTTCAAGAGATGAGAATACCAGACCACCTTACGTGCCACCTGAGAAATCTGTATACAGGTCACGAAGCCACAGTTAGAAATGGACATGGAACAACAAACTGGTTCCAAATTGGGAAAGGAGTATGTCAAGGTTGTATGTTTTCAGCCTGTTTATTTAACTTACCTGCAGAGTACATCATGTGAAATGCCAGGCTGGATGAAGCACAAGCTGGAATCAAGAAGGCCAGGAGAAATATCAATAGCCACAGATAAGTAGATGACACCACCCTTACGGCAGAAAGTAAAGAGGAACTGAAGAGCCTCTTGATGAAAGCGAAAGCGGAGAGTGAAAAGTTTGCTTAAAACTCAACATTTAGAAAATGAAGATCATGGCACCTGGTCCCATCACTTCATGGCAAATAGTTTGGGAAACAGCGGAAACAGTGACAGACCTTATTTTCTTAGGCTCCAAAATCAATGCAGATGGTGACTGCAGGCATGAAATTAAAAGATGTTTACTACTTGGTAGAAAAGCTATGACAAAACCAGACAGCATATTAAAAAGCAGAGACATTAGTTTGCAAACAAAGGTCTATCTAGTCAAAGCTATGGTTTTTCCAATAGTCATATATGGATGTGAGAATTGGACTATAAAGAAAGCTGAGCACTGAAGAATTGATGCTTTTGGAATGTGGTGTTGGAAAAGACTCTTGAGAGTCCCTTGGACTGCAAGGAGATCCAACCAGTCCTAAAGGAAATCAATCCTGAATATTCATTGGAAGGACTGATGTTGATGCTGAAACTCCAATACCTTGGCCACGTGATGCAAAGAACAGACTTATTTGAAAAGACCCTGATTCTGGGAAATACTGAAGGCACGAGGAGAAGGGAATGACAGAGGATAAGATGGTTGGATGGCATCACTGACTTGATGGGCATGTGTTTGAGCATGCTGTGGTATTTGAAGATGGACCGGGAAGCCTGGCATACTGCAGTCCATGGGGTTACAAAGACTTAGACAAAAGGAAATCAATCCTGAATATTCATTGGAAGGACTGATGTTGATGCTGAAACTCCAGTACCTTGGCCACGTGATGCAAAGAACAGACTTATTTGAAAAGACCCTGATTCTGGGAAATACTGAAGGCACGAGGAGAAGGGAATGACAGAGGATAAGATGGTTGGATGGCATCACTGACTTGATGGGCATGTGTTTGAGCATGCTGTGGTATTTGAAGATGGACCGGGAAGCCTGGCATACTGCAGTCCATGGGGTTACAAAGACTTAGACATGATTGAGCAACTGAACTGAACTGAAGCTGAACCAACCACTTGAGGTACATGGTTAATTCATACTATTCTACTGTTCTGTATTTAGATTTCATAAGATGTGCAATTTTTAAAGTTAATTTACATACCATGTTGTTCCAAATCTACTTGAGAGTTTTCTAATAAATCAAGTATTAGCTTGTAAACTTGTTTTAGATAATTAAATTAAGTGCACTTTTTACATTCACAATTTGATCATAAAAAAGAATAGTAAAGATATATAACATTAGAAAATACAAAAATAAATTATTATTGAAACCAAGGGAAAATTTTAAACCAGTAGAAACTACTATATCAACAGAAATAAACTTGCAATTCTAGGCTAGTGAATTATTTCCCAGAGAAATAAAGATTATCTGAATTCATCCCATTAAAGTTAGAAAGCTTAAGTA
>SJYC01099733.1:0-21619 GCA_006408675.1 Madoqua kirkii
TCCCAGAGAAATAAAGATTATCAGAATTCATCCCATTAAAGTTAGAAAGCTTAAGTAGATCAATGTTTTTGAATAAATATAGAACACTCTTAGAAAACATTCCACAAAATAGCACTAGGTTCGGTTATTTTCACAAGGCTATTTTTCTAAGCATTTATAAAATACAGATAGTCCTAATGTTCTATGATTATTTCAGGGCATTAAAAAGGAAGAAAATTCTCTTAATTCCTTATGAAGCAACTATAACAGTGATATTTAAATCAGATACATATCACAAAAAGTAAAATTACAGGTCAATGATTCTTATAAATATTAGTATGAAAAATCTTAAATTAATCATTAATAACATAAATCCAACACCATATTAAAAATAATACACTGTGAACAAAAGGTTTACTTCAGGAATGCAAGGCTGATTATGGTACTCTTTCTTATCCTAGTAAAATATATTTACCTTAGTTTTAAGGCTAAGAGCTTCCCTGTGGCACAGTAGTAAAGAATCTGCTTGCCAGTGTAGGAGACATAGGTTCAGTCCCTAGGTTGGGAAGATCCCCTGGAGGAGGAATGGCAACTGACTCTAGTATTCTTGCCTGGAAAATTCCAGGAACAGAGGGCCCTGGTGGGCTACAGTCCATGGAGTCACAAAGAGTTAGACACAACTGAGTGACTGAGCATAGCAAAGCAGTTTTAAAGCTAATATGTTATTTGATGGGGAAATACAAGATGCATTTCCAGTAAGATTAGGAACAAGATAAGGATATTATTTTTACTACTATTTCACATTTTCTACAGTGTTGGCTAACTTAGTTAGGTGAAAGAAATTAATAAGAAATATAAAGTGTGGGTAAAAAGAAGTATAACTGATTCCGTTTGTTGCTGTTGAAATAGTAATTGTGGAAAACTATGCAGGGTCAGTAATAAAGCTCACTTAAAAATTGAATATTTAAATTAATTATGTGGACACAGAATTAATATTAAAAAATCAATAGGCTTTTCTAACATTGAACAGTTAGAGAACTTAAGAGCTGAGAAACTCCATTTACAAAAGCAAAAATAATACTAGATATTGAGAAATAAATTTAATTCAGTTCAGTGGCTCAGTCATGTCTGACTCTCTGTGACCCCATGGACTGCAGCACGCCAGGCTTCCCTGTTCATCACCACTCCCTGAGTTTACTCAAACTCGTGCCCATTAAGTTGGTGATGACATCCAACCATCTCATCCTCTGTCATCCCCTTCTCCTCCCACCTTCAATCTTTCCCAGCATCAGGGTCTTTCCCATGAATCAGCTCTTCACATCAGGTGGCCAAAGTTCTAGAGTTTCAGCTTCAGCATCAGTCCTTCTAACGAATATTCAGAATTGCTTTCCTTTATGATGGACTGATTGGATCTCCTTGCTGTACAAGGATTCTCAAGAATCTTCTCCTGCACCACAGTTCAAAAGCATCAATTCTTCGGCGCTCACCTTTCTTTATAGTCCAACTCTCACATCCATACAAGACTACTGGAAAAACCATAGCTTTGACTAGATGGATCTTTGTTGGCAAAGTAACATCTCGGCTTTTTAATATATCATCTAGGTTAATGTTAACTTTTCTTCCAAGGAGAAAGCATCTTTTAATTTTGTGGTTGCAATCACCATCTGCAGTGATTTTGGAGCCCAAAAGAAATAGTCTGCCACTGCTTCCGTTGTTTCCCCATCTATTTGCCATGAAGTGATGGGACAAGATGCCATGATCTTAGTTTTCTGAATGTTTACTTTTAGCCCAACTTTTTCACTCTCCTCTTTCAATTCATCAAGAGGCTCTTTAGTTCTTCTTGACTTTCTGCCACAGGGGTGGTGTCATTTGCATTGATATTCTCCCAGCAATCTTGATTCTGGCTTCTGCTTCATCCAGCCCAGCATTTCTCATGATGTACTCTGCATATAAGTTAAATAAGCAGGGTGACAATATACAGCCTTGACATACTCCTTTCCCAATTTGGAACCAGTCTGTTGTTGCATGTTCAGTTCTAACTGCTGCTTCTTGACCTGCACACAGATTTCTCAAGAGGCAGGTCAGATGGTCTGGTATTCCCACCTCTTGAAGAATTTTCCACAGGTTGTTGTGATCACACAGTCAAAGGTTTTTGAAATTCACGGTTCATGTACTGTTGAAGCATAGCTTGGACAATTTTGAGCATTACTTTGCTAGAGTGTGAGATGAGTACAATTGTGCAATAATTTGAAAATTCTTTGGCATTGCCCTTCTTTGGGATTGAAATGAAGACTGAACTTTTTGTGTCCTGTGGCCACTGCTGAGTTTTCCAAATTTGCTGACATATTGAGTGCAGGCAGCACTTTCACAGCATCATTTTTTAGAATTTGAAATAGCTCCACTGGAATTGCATCACTTCCACTAACTTTGTTTATAGTGATGCTTGCTAAGGCCCTCTTGACTTTGCATTTCAGGATGTTTGGCTCTAGGTGAGTGATCACACCATCATGATTATCTGGGTCATGAGGAACTTTTTTGGATAGTTTTGTGTATTCTTGCCACCTCTTCTTAATATCTTCTGCTCTGTCAGGTCTATACCATTTCTGTCCTTTAGTGTGTCCATCTTTGCATGAAAATTTCCATTGGTATCTCTAATTTTCTTGGACAGATCTCTAGTCTTTCCCATTTTGTTGCTTTCCTCTATTTCTTTACATGAATCACTGAGGAAGATTTTCTTATATCTCTTTGCTATTCTTTGGAGCTCTGCATTCAAATAGGTATATCTTTTTTTTCTCCATTGCCTTTTACTTTTCTTCTTTTCATAGCTATTTGTAAGGCCTCCTCAGACAACCATTTTTCCTTTTTGCATTTCTTTTTCTTGGAGATGCTCTTAATCACTGCCTACTGTACATTGGCATGAACCTACTTCCCTAGTTCTTCAGGCACACTGTCTATCAAATCTAATGCCTTGAATGTATTTGTCACTTCAACTATATAATCACAACAGATTTGATTTAGGTCATACCTGATTGGTCTAGTGGCTTTCTTTACTTTCTTCAATTTAAGTCTGAATTTGGTAATAAGGAGTTCACGATCTGAGCCACAGTCAGCTCCTGGTCTTGTTTTTGCTGACTATATACAGCTTCTCCATCTTTGGCTGCAAAGAATATAATCAATCTGATTTTGGTATTGACTGTCTGATGATGCCCATGTGTAGAGACTTTTCTTGTATTGTTTGAAGAGGGTGTTTGCTATGGCCAGTGAGCTCTCTTGGCAAAACTGTATTAGCCTTTGCCCTGCTTCATTCTGTACGCTAAGGCCAAATTTACCTATTACTCCAGGTATTTCTTGACTTCCTACTTTTGCATTCCAGTCCCCTAAAATGAAAAGGATGTCTTTTTTGGGTGTTAGTTCTAGAAGGTCATAGGTCTTCATAGAACCATTCAACTCCAGCTTCTTCAGCATTACTGGTAGGGGCATTGACTTGGATTACTGTAATATTGAATGGTTTGCCTCGGAAATGAAGAGAGATCATTCTGTCATTTTTGAGACTGCATCCAAGTACTGCATTTTGGACTCTTCTGTCGACTATGATGGCTACTCCATTTCTTCTAAGGGATTCTTGCCCACAGTAATAGATATAATGGTCATCTGAGTTAAATTCACCCTTTCCAGTGCGTTTTAGTTCACTGATTCCTAAAATGTCGATGTTCACTCTTGCCATCTCCTGTTTGACCATTTCCAATTTTCCATGACTCGTGGACCTAACATTCTAAGTTCCTATGCATAATTAAAAATATATAAATGCATGAGGAAAATTTTAACACTCCTAAAAGATATTAAAGAAGACTTGAGTGGAAAGACACGCTCTATTCTTGCATAAAATGACTTGACATTATAAAGATGTAAGTTCTCCATAAGTTGTTTTATAAATTCAATGCAAATCTAATCAAATACCAACAAATTACAGAGTTACATAATATTACACTAAATTTCAGATGGAAGAACAAAACATGTAAGAGCACCCAGGAATACAATGTAAAAGAAGAAATATGAGGAAAAACTAGCCTGACCAGACATTAAAATATATTACAAAGTCTCTATATTTAAAATAGAGTATCACTAGCATATGACTAGGCAAGCAGACCTATGGAATCGAAGGTACAAAATTAAACTTATATATATATATGTAGTAGAACTCACTATATGACAAGAGTGCCACCTCAAATCATTAGATAAAAATAAACTTGTTAATACCATGTACTGGGACAACTACATAGCCATTTTGCAAAAAGATAAACTTGGTTGCACATCTCACACCACATGCAAAATTAATCCCCAAAAGTGTTTGAATTCTTTCAATTCATGAACAGCAAAAGAAAGAAGGAAATGTAGTATTTTTTAAAATTCCTGCACACTTCTTCACTAATTTCTTCATCATAATTAATAATGAATAACAACTTCCATATACCACATTCTGTTCAATTATGATGGGCTTAGCTACTTGTGAATCAGCCAGAATTTTAAAATGCCCCATCACTTAAAATGCCACACAAAATATACCATTATAGAATTTGTTCTTATAACTCCTAATTGTGAGGTGTCTCTGCATACATTATTTTGCACATATACATTTCCAGCCCACCTTTAACGATGGTCCCAGACCATTTCTCCACTGTTTCCCAAACTGTCAGAGAATTTGGAAAGTTACTTTACTCTCTTATAAGATCATTTCAAGCCCACTTTTTAATGAAGGATCCACACCCAAGATCCAAATAAAGAACTTCAGATAAGTAACCAAGAGTCAGGGGAAGGAGGTAGGCATCGAGGTCTAGTTGCATCTAGTTGCCCGGATACTCAGTCATATCTGACTCTTTTGAGTGGGTTACCATGCCCTCCTCCAGGGGATCTTCCTGACCAAGCAATCGAACCCACTTCTTTTATGTCTCCTGCATTGGCAGGAGGGTTCCTTACCACTAGCGCCACCTGGGAAGTCCAAGGTCTAGTTAGGTCAACACTAACAAGGAGATGAGAGCTCTGGCCTCTGGTGTCTGTATCTTCTCTGACACCATAATTCTTGGTATAAATCATTACCCTCTGAAATTTCAGTTCTTTCAAAATAAAAGAATTAGACATAAACTGATTATTTAAAACTCCTAATCATTTTAATAATGAGAGTATAGTTTTGTTCATAATACACACTTATACTTTATTTTTATTTTTTAAAAAATGCAAAAAGCACAAATAATATCATTACCTTCAACCCTTTTATCTCTTTCTCTTATTTCCTTGCTCCACTATTTACTTACCTGCTTGTTTGTTTATATATTCACATATTCAACTATTTCTTTTTGAAATTAAGATTGTACTCCATTTTTACCTAGAATACATTATAACCATTTTTCTGTGTGATTCTATATTCTTCTATTTCAGGACTCTGTCGCCATGTGGTATTTTTTGATTAGATATGTTATAGCTGCTTAATCAATGTCTGCTTTTTAAGTAGTTAGGTGAATCAGATTTTTACTTGTTTGACTTGCAGTGAAGATATCGAATTGATTCATTAATGTGTTACAGTCAGGGTCTCAACTCTATACATTTGGTAGTTTGAGATCAGATTTTAAAGGTGAAATTTGACAGCTATGGAATCATAGTCAGAAACCTACATCCAGAAAAAGGATAAAATGCCTGACATATGTATCTGTAAAACCAAATTGAAGCTAAATCTGTTTCAAATAATAGTTTAAACAGCAAAGAAAAGCAATATGAGATACATTGCAACAATAAGTCTCACATGAATCACTAAATATTGGTATTGTTAAGGGATACAGCTATCCTACTTTTTATTTCACCAAGATTGTTTTAAGCATTATACATGCTGGTAACTTTATTCCCACAGTCATATTCGAGAAATATTAGTTCCCATACTTAATAATGCCTCCGAGCCTTTGGTGAGATCCCTACCTGTCAATTCAATTGAAAAGATACAGGTTAGTTATCTTGACTTTTAATTTCACCAGTGACCTATAATCTAACACTGATCCTTTCAAAAAACAATAACACAGTGTGATCATATTGTAGCTGAAAATAAGTTATTTAAAGCTATTTAAATTTCTCCAGAGTTTGCAGGTTTAAAATATGCATGTCAAAGCAGGCAGTCCAAGGAATGTATATAAGTTCCATTTTGGAGTAATGGAAATGGCAAGATGAAATAAATGAGAACCACTGTTAACATGAAATTTAGCCAAAGGGCACTATTCTTATAAAACATGAAATGATGGCAGAGTAGTCCTTAATTGATTATCTATTGACAATACCCATCAGATGGAGTTCCACTGAAGCAGACTCTGATAAGTCATTCTATTTGCTATCTCTGGAGCAAAGGCATTTCTAATCAATGCCACCCTATTTGGAAACTTGTGCAAATGACTGGTGTCTTGTTAATTCTTTAACCACCAGTTATAAGTACATTTAATTCAGAGTAAAAATTTTATGGCTGTTAAATATCATATATGCAAAAGTGCTTCCAGGCTTCTGTGCCTGCTATGATATCACTGTAAAATTTCTCAGTTACTTGTGAATTGTGTTATGCAATTTATATCCTAGTATAATAAATGAGTGAAAATAGGAAACACTGTATACTCCAACAGATTACAAATGGAAAGCTTTTAATTGAGTATGAAATTCTGTTCACATTCTATCAACAGAATTTTGAAAAAGGTTCCCTACTTTCTATCATGCTCAATTACGAATTGTTGAAAATCTTCTTGGAGGGCATACTAAGAGGACAAAACTTTTTTTTTTTTTAAGATGGCTGACTCATACAAAATATTTTGCAATTTTCCAAAATTAAGTCTAGAAATATCCTCAGATGACTAATGCTATGTGGGTGGATTATCCATTTGAAATTGAGTGGGTTTTTGGATGATTGCATTAGACCATGCAATAATCCTTATATAAAAATTGAAGCCAACATTCTTCACAGCTGAAATTTTCAAATGATATGTGTTCTTTTACTGCATAAATGTGTTTTTGCCTTAATATAACATCTGGATATCAGTACCAATACCACTCTCATAGCTGTCACTAAATCTCACATGAGTAAGACTGGACTAAATTCCTGGATCCACTACTTAGCATTGTGAAAACTTGGAGAAATTATTGAAGTCTCTGAGCCCCAGTAGGTAAGTTAGTAATAATCCTTGGAATAAAATGGACTTAATATCAATTAGATAATACATGCAAACCACTCCTAACAATTCTTTTCACACAATGAGCAATCAATAAATATTAATCAAAAGTATTGTGTTATCTTCCTTAAACCAGTATACCAGACACAGGAGTCAATTTCATAATTAAAGCACAGAGAAATTTAGGTCCATTCTCACTATTATGTTAAACATGGATAAGAAGATATGGACAGATAAGCTTTTCTGAAATGTATGTACCAAGTATTCAGAAATAACATTATCTTAGGAGAGAAACATTAAGACAAAGATAAAAGGTAAAGAAAAAGCACATAGAACCTCTGTTCAAATTATGTAGCTACTCTGCCCTCAGGAGGTACATAACTCCCTGTTCCATAAATGTGGACTGTGCATATGTATAGAAAGGGGGAGTGGAAGGGCAGTAACTTTGCATTGGAGAGAACAGACAAGACTATCTCGGTTCAGTTTAGTTCAGTCGCTCAGTCGTGTCTGACTCTTTGCGACCCCATGAACCACAGCACGCCAGGCCTCCCTGTCCATCACCAATTCCCAGAGTCCACCGAAACCCATGTCCATCGAGTCAGTGATGCCATCCAACCATCTCATCCTCCATCGTCCCCTCTCCTCCTGCTCTCAGTCTTTCCCAGCATCACAGTCTTTTCAAATAAGTCAGCTCTTCGCATCAGGTGACCGAAGTATCGGAGTTTCAGCCTCAACATCAGTCCTTCCAATGAACACCCAGGACTGATCTCCTTTAGGATGGACTGGTTGCATCTCCTTGCAGTCCAAGGGACTCTCAAGAGTCTTCTCCAGAACCACAGTTCAAAAGCATCAATTCTTCTGTGCTCAGCTTTCTTCCAATTCTGACATCCAAACGACACCACTGGAAAAACCATAGCCTTGACTAGACGGACCTTTGTTGGCAAAGTAATGCATCTGCTTTTTAATACACTGTCTAGGTTGGTCATAACTTTCCTTCCAAGGAGTAAGCGTCTTTTAATTTCATGGCTGCAATCACCATCTGCAGTGATTTTGGAGCCCAAAAAAATAAAGTCAGCCACTGTTTCCACTGTTTCCACATCTATTTGCCATGAAGTGATGGGACCGGATGCCATGATCTTAGTTTTCTGAATGTTGAGCTTTAAGCCAACTTTCATTCTCTTCTTTCACTTTCATCATAAGGCTCTTTAGTTCTTCTTCACTTTCTGCCATAAGAGTGGTGTCACCTGCATATCGGAGACTGTCTTAGCCAGTGATAGAAAGTCAATATCAAGTCATAAATAATGCTGATGGTATATATAATTGATACGATGTGATAAAAATAGCAATGTAGCTTTGTGATCTTCCTGCTCAAAACCCATGACAACAGTAAAACATCAGGCAAATTGTAGTAAAGGGAAGGCCAACAACATACGTAACCTGTATTAAAAAAAAAAAAAAGCCAAGATCAACAAAAAAAAAAGAAAGTGCAAAACTATTACAATCTGAAAGAATTTATAGAGACATGACAACAGAATGAAACTAGATGAGACTCTGGAAGAGAAAAAGAACAATTAAGTAAAAACAAAGGCTATCTAGTCTAATAAATTTATTTAATAATGATGATTTGATATTGGTTCATTAACTGCAAAAAATACAGTAAGCACCTTGATACAGGGTATTTTTAATAGATAAAACTGCATCTGAGATGTATGGTAACTGTCTGTACTATCAGTGCAATTTTTTTTATAAACCGAAAACCATTCTAGAAAATAACATTTTAAAAATTGAAAAAGACTCTGTAAACGAATACATTCTCTATGCAGAGCAGCATGCCAGGAACATGTCCTAAAACTCTAGGGGATCCTGGTATAGAAAGATAATTCCTTATGTTAAATAGTGTTTGTTTTGCCAAGTATAAAACTGTATAATCAGAAAAATGCAATTATGTGGGGTTTAAAATATAAGACCAAAATTAACATTCAAAATCAGAAAGATAAATAATTGTTTAATTATCCAGCACACTCTAGGGCTTGTTTTATGACATTTTCTGGTAATATTTTGATCATTTTACCTGTTAGAAAGAGTGACATATCCTTAAATTAAAGGCTGCTAAATAGCACAAATGTGAAAGGTGCAAAAGAGATAAAAATGGTCATTGACTTTAATTATTGGATTGTAGTGAGGTGATTCAGCTGTTTAAAAAAATCATGATGGGAGTTTAAAATATAATTTACTATATCTTATTTATTTTGTATCACAGATGCAGTTTAAATAGAATGATGGAAATACAGTTAACTTTTGGATATACTAGTCATGCAATTGCAATAATAGTAGAAAGACAAAACAGATGTGGCAGATGCTAGATAAAACTTTTTTTTACTCTCTCTCTTTCTCACTGGGCTAATTTAGCAGTCCACAGTCAGTTTTCTCCTCTTTAATACATGGTTTCCTTCTGTGGCTCCAATTTGGTTGTTTAGATTGTCACCACAGATCAGGCAGCAGCAGGTGGAACAGGACTGGAGCTCACACACATTCACTTTCCAGGCCTGACCTGGAAATCACAGGCCACATTTTACTCACATTCCCTTGGGCAGAACTTTGTTCCATCACTATAGCATGTTACCAGAAAAATTGATTAAAAAAAATGTATTCTCTTGATGGTTAACCTATTAACCAGCTAAAACTAGGAAGTTCTTTTATTAAAAAAGGAAACAATTACTGGTAGATATCCAGTTATCTCTGATACAATAATGCCCAGGTCCCGCACATCTAAAACTGGCATAGAACACACTTGAGGAACTTGTTAAGATGCAGATTATAATTTATTAGGTGTGAGGTTATGCTTCTAACAAGCTCCCAAGTGGTACCATTGCTAATGATCCAAGGATCAAACTATTATTTTCAAGATTCTAGCTTATATGCTACATAGAAAGAAGCTTTGCCTCTGAGCCAGATTTGGAATGGACCAGTGTTCAGGTTCGGAGAAGGCAATGGCACCCCACTCCAGTACTCTTGCCTGGAAAATCCCATGGACAGAGGAGCCTGGTAGGCTGCAATCCATGGGGTCGCGAAGAGTCAGACATGACTGAGCAACATCACCTTCACTTTTCACTTTCATGCACTGGCGAAGGAAATGGCAACCCACCCCAGTGTTCTTGCCTGGAGAATCCCAGGGACGAGGGAGCCTGGTGGGCTGCCGTCTATGGGGTCACACAGAGTCGGACACGACTGAAGCGACTTAGCAGCAGTAGCAGCAGCAGTGTTCAGGTTAAACAATATTTTTCCTCTTTGTTTTATCTATTTTGTTTCTTACATGGTGGCAGTGAGGAAAGCACAAAGAAAGCACTAACTTTCTGAATAAAGCTAGAAATAAGTAATTCTGTACAAGAAAAATTTGCAGTATATTTTCTCATTATTAAAGTAGTATACTTAATTTATCACTGAGACAATTAATCATAATAATGAACTGGAGAAACAGGATGAATTTGTGGTGGGGCAATATGTGGGTGAATGTTTGCTACAAAGGGTCAGAAGAAAATTTTAAACCTGTGTATGAATTGAGAAAATACAGTATATTCAAAGGACAAAAGAAGATCTGTTTACAGTGAGTTTCTTCTACTCAATAACAATATATTAGATTTTATATCATGTTTTCCTCTGTATAGCTGAAAACTCTTATTTTTGCACTCAATTCTTTTTTGTTTGTTTAATCGCTAAGTTGTATCTGACTCTGGCGACCCCTTGGATTGTACACCACCAGGCTCCTCTGTCCTGGGATTTACCAGGCAAGAATATTGGCGTTTCTTCAGAGGATCTTCCCAGCCTAGGGATAGAACCTGTGTCATCTGCTTGGCGATTGTATTCTTTACCACTGAACTACCTGGGATATGTATGTGTTTAGACACACACACACACACAGTAAAAAGATCAAATAATTTTGTCCTTGTTTGCCAAATGTATACCCCAGAGTGTGTTTGTGTGTTCAGTTGCTCAGTTGTGTCCTGCTCTTTTGCAACCCCACGGATGTAGCCTGCCAGGCCCTTCTGCTAGAATTTCTCAGGCAAGAATACTGGAGTGGTTTGTTGTTTCCTGCTCCAGGGGGCTTTCCCAACCTAGGGATTGATCCCAGTCTCCTGCCTCTCCTGCACTGGCAGGGGTATGCTTTACCATGTACCTCATGGGAGTCCATATACGCCAGCCTCATTAGTAAAAAATGAGACGGTTACAAACACATAGTACAAATACATCTACTTGATCTAGCATCATGGAGCGGGTGACAATTACCAGATTATGGGCAAGGCTTGGGAGCCACTAAAACTCCCTGAGTATTTCCAGTGTGGAAATATAAACATTTCCAGCTCAGCTGCACACTTCACCTAAAGAAAATGTACATTGTTTATTCATTAACGTTGAAACTTCTAATATATGATTTCTAAAAATAAGATTGTCAAATTTTTCTTTTCTGAGTGAAATACTCACTCTCAGAATAGAAATATGTAACACCATACTGCTTAGGGTCAGTAGGGCTAGGATTATTACACTCTCGGTACATGTTAACTGGTAATTAGGATCAAGAAAGGAAAATGAAGCCTCCTGAAGGTCACTGAAATGTATTGGCTCATTTTAAGTACTTTTAGTTCTTACCATAAGCAAAACACTGACAATCTGAGACATAAATTGAATTATGGTACATTTGTATCCTTTGAGAATTTATTATCTAGTAGGGGAGATGAGAAATTGATGTCTAAAAATTGCTATAGAATTCATAAATGCCCATGATTAGTTCCAAAAGCCTAGTTAAAACTATGCCTGCCATAGACATTTTACAAAATGATCGGTACTGGTTGAACTAATTAGGAAGGAGTTCATAGAATCACAAAGTAAAAAGGGTTTTGGAGGTCTGGATCCTAATACATTACTCATTCAATCTCCCCTGGAAAACCCTATTACATTTTTGCCAAACTTGTACTTTAAAATGTATAGGAATGGCAAACTAATCACCTTCTAAGATAGGTCTTCTGGATAGCTCTAAGGTAAAACATTCTAATAAAAAGTGTTTATTTAATCTAATAAATCTTAAATTTAAATCTTCTCTTAAAGGATAGAGAATATTCAATAAGCCAAGGTTTTTCCAGATAGAGAGGTTAAAAGGAATTATGTAGAAAAGCATAAGAACGTATCAAAGTAGAGAATTTTATAGTGGATGTGAAGTGAAAAGAAAGCATAAATTCTTAGTTACATGAACGTAAACTAAGAGTTTGGGCTGAATTTTATAACAATAGAATAATTGCTGAGGATTGTTGAGAAGATATGGAATATGAGGGATGACAGACTTTAGGAATACTCATCTATCAGTAGAATTCAAGATAGATTAGGAAACAGCATAAACTAAAGACCAGCAAAGAAAGAAGGGCTTGAGCTGCATGATCAGAGTAGTACTAAGCCTCAAGTAAACTATAGCAGATGCTATAAATATCTTGCCCTCATTATATATATATATAATTTACATATGCATATGCATATCCATGCATAATTTTATGGGATTCCCTGGTGACTCAGTGGTAAAGAACTTGCCTGCCAATGCAGGAGCAGTGGGTTCAATCTCTTGGTCAGGAAGATCCTCTGAAGAAGGAAGTGGCAAGTCACTCCAGTATTCTTGCCTGATAAATTTCATTAACAAAGGAGCCTGGCTGGCCACAGTCCATGGGGTCTCAGAGAGTTGATATGATTTAGCAACTAAAGATCAACAACAATAATTCATGGTCCTCAAACTATTTCTAGCCAACAGAATGCATTGCAATTTATTTGCGCATATGGAATGACATGATTAAGAAGTAATGTGACTTTTCACCCTCTACTCTTCCATCAGAATGCAATGAACTCTGAGTCCTTAAGGGAAGGATCGGGGTTCTCATATCATAATTGGGCTTCCTTTTTTGCTCAGCTGATAAAGAATCTGCCTGCAATGTGGAAGACTTGGGTTTGATTCCTGGGGTTGGAAGATCCCCTGGAGAAGGGAAAGGCTACCCACTCCAGTATTCTTGCCTGGAGAATTTCATGGACTGTATAGTCCATGGGGTCTCAAAGAGTTGGACACAACTGAGAGACTTTCACTTTCACTTTATCATAATTGGCTGAATCTCACCTAGCAAAAAACATGTTGTTGGTTTTTTTTTTACTGTTACATGAATTAAAGAGAAACTTTTATTGTGTTGAGCCAGTGAAATTTGGGGTCTATGTGTTACAGTAGCTACAGTAGCTTCTCTGGTACTAAGAGAAGTTCTGAGGCACTGCAGGATTTTAAGCAATGGAGTGGATGCCATTTTATTTGATTAAAAAAATATATATCCTGTGGCTGCAGATTGCAAATGTTGAGTGTTTGAGACTAGGCAAAGTGGGTGCAGATATTCTGATTTGGAGGCTCTTACAATAGTTGTGCTAAGAGTTCGTTATAGCCTGTAACTTGACCAAGACTGAATCTTGGTTGGCAGCATTAATACTTAAGTTTCGCTGGCAGTAGGAATCGTAACTTACAAATTATTCTGTCTTGATACAAACACACTCATTGTTTCCTTTTGCCATGACACGTGTGCTGTATAACTAATGGGAATACCGTTAACTAATGAAAGTTGTAGGCAGAAAAGACTCATGAACCTGTATTTCATCATTTGTAAAACATAAAACATACAATTACTTACTCATACCATTTCTTCATGGTATTGAAAGTTGCCAACTAAATCAGTGTTTCTAAAACCTATTAATTATAATGAAATACCATTTATGTTAAAAGTGATAAAATATGTTTATTAACATAATTAAGCATAGCACTATATTCTTTAAGCTTAAAGTACACTTCATTTAGTCACTAATGTTGCAGTGGTAAAGATGACATCAGCATGATGCAGAATTCATTTTGATGTTATTCAATTCAAGAAATAAATTCATTTGGATAACTCCAAATTTGTGCTGCTTGATTTAAAAGATTTTTCAAGGTCATTTACTCCTCTACAATGATAAAAATGAATGTTGTTTCATATTCATTGGCAAAATCACTGTATACAGTGCTTTTGTAGACCTAACAGCATAGATTTCTTACTACCTTCTGACAGTACTCCCAGGTATCACTCCTGATTAAATAAAGACAAAGCTAAGAGTTTTACACTGTGCAAATTATTAGAACCTATTTTATATCTAAACTGACACATCCAATATTTATTTACAAAAATAACAGTTTCAGTGAAGCTTGTCCACACCATCTCTTTAAAGGATTAGCTCCAAATGCATAAAAGTCAGATTGAAAGTTTGGCAAAAATTCAGTTCAGTTCAGTCCCTCAGTGCTGTCTGACTCTTTGCAACTCCATGGACTGCAGCATGCCAGGCTTCCTTGTCCATCACCAACTCCCAGAGCTTACTCAAACTCATGTCCATTGAGTTGGTGATGACATCCAACCATCTCATCCTCTGTCATCCCCTTCTCCTCCTGCCTTCAATCTTTCCCAGAATCAGGGTCTTTTCCAAGGAGTCAGTTCTTCGCTTTAGGTGGCCAAAATACTGGAGTTTCCGCTTCAGCATCAGTCCTTCCAGTGAATATTCAGGACTGATTTCCTTCAGAATGGACTGGATGGATCTCCTTGCTGTCCAAAGACTCTCAAGAGTCTTCCCCAACACCACAGTTCAAAAGCATCAGTTCTTCAGCGCTCAGCTTTCTTTATAGTCCGACTCTCACATCCATACATGACCACTGGAAAAACCATAGCTTTGACTAAACGGACTTTTGTTTGCAAAGTAATGTTTCTGCTTTTTAAAGATTGGACGGTAAAGCATCTGCCTATAATGCAGGAGACTCGAGTTCAATCTCTGAGTCAGGAAGATCCCCTGGAGAAGGAAATGGCAACCCACTCCAGTATTAATGCTTGGAAAACCCCGTGGATCGAGGAGCCTGGTGAGCTACAGTCCATGGGGTTGCAAAGAGTCAGACACAACTGAGCGACTTCTCTTTTCTTCTTCTCTTCCATGTTGGTCATAACTTTTCTTCCAAGGTGAGAAGTACACAATGTTAAACAGTATATACCATATGAGCTGGTGTCTGCAATGCTGTATTACTTGTAAGAAGACCTAGGGTTGGTTATTTTGTCATTCATTCATTTATTTATGTGTATGTGTATATAGTGTCCAACTCTTTGCAGCCCCATGGACTAAAGCTTGCTCTTCTGTCCATGGAATTTTCCAGGAAAGAATACTGGAGTGAGATGCCATTTCCTACTCCAGGGAATATTCCCAGACCAGGGATTGAACCCAGGTCTCTTGCATCTCCTGCATTGGCAGGCAGCTTGTTTACCACTAGTGCCACCAATCACTTACTTATGTCTCCATGCATTTCATCCATAGGCAGAATTATCATCTCAGTGCTGTCTTTCTCCAAAAGTGTGATCTTTATCAGGTTCTTTAACTTTTCTGGAGATAGTAACTGATCTACATACTAATAAGGCTGTTATTACTAGTGTCAAAAGGCTTTAATACTAGCATCAACTAAAGCTATAGATATAAAAGCATTTTGTCAAACTGTAAAGAAGATATTAACGTGTTTCCATCTTAAATCATTATGTGAACCCCACCCCTCAAGATTTCTTGAGTGCTCTCTGATCTACAACCAAATCATTCAAGAGGCATCTCAAAGGAAATTCTTTTTTGAATCTTTGTATACTAACAACTGAGAAAAGCAAACTGAATATAAACTCACCGTGAAGTGTGAATGTAAGCTCTGGATTTTCTTTCTCACCACACTAATCCCTTGATCTTATAGAATTTCTGTCTTCTGTGTTAGTAATTACAAAGCGGCTCTTTCTAATATTTAAGACAAAGTCACTCCTGAGTGTCCTAGTGAACACTGAACTACTGCTATATCATACTATTTTGTAATAGATTAACATATCAATACATTTCATGTGATCATGCACATTTCCTTGCAGAACATCTACTTCAGTTACATTATCCAGAAAGAACAATGATTTTTAAAGTGAGAATAACATGATTTGACAAGGTAAATTAGCTGCCAAGATCAACTTTGCACATGGGAGATAGCCACTGAGTGACATTTTAACGTATGATAAACGAACTTGTTCCCTCTCTCCCTCTCTTTCCCACTTTGCCAATACACAGAAAAAGATATAATCCCTCCAGTTAAACATAACTTGATTTTAGGCTGAGAAGGAAGATATGCTAGTAAAAGCTGTGCATTCAAGGAGGATAATGAGATTGATTCCATGCTCTGCAAATAAAAACACATTGCATTTAAATCTGGCTCCTTCAAGGATGAGTGAATGATTAAGATGAGCACATATGTTGAAGAAGCAAGTTACCTGAAAGATTGTTAAAGAGAAATGTCATGACATGTTGAACAACTGAAACATCATTTAGAGATGTGACTGAACATGTAGGTTTTAATCTGCTGCTCAATCTATACTCCAGACCAGGCAAAGCCAAGTTCAAAAGTAGCAGGAGATTGCAAATATTTCCTTTGAACATAATAATCATTATTGTTTGAAGTCATATATAACATGAGAATATGCAAGAGTATTTATTTTAAATAAAGTTAATGACAAAGTGACTGATTGTATTTCTCGCTTTAGTAATAAGATCAGTACAAGCCAATTTGAGAACTACTTTTTTTTTTTAACCACATGAATTTTGAAACCTTGAGCAGCCAAAATTTGAAAAATAGTGAAATCACTCATTGTTGTTCAGTTGCTCAGTCGTGTCTGACTCTTTGCTACCCATGGACTGCAACATGCCAGGCATCCCTGTCCTTCACCATCTCCCGGATATTCATTTTTTGAATGTTGAGTTTTAAGCCAGCTTTTTCACTCTCAATTTTTCACTTTCATCAAAAGGCTCTTTAGTTCCTCTTCAGTTTCTGCCACAAGGGTAATATCATCTGCATATCTGAAGTTATTAACATTTCTCCCAGAAATCTTGATTCCAGCTTGTGTTTCACGCAGCCCGGCTTTTCACATGACATACTCTACATATAAGTTAAATAAGCAGGGTGACAATATACAGCCTTGATATACTCCTTTTCCAATTTGTAACCAGTCCATTGTTCCATGTCTGGTTCTATTTGTTGCTCCTTGACCTACATACAGGTTTCTCAGGAGGCAGGTAACATGGTCTGGATTCCCATGTCTTTAAAAATTTTCCCAAGTTTGTTGTGATCCACACAGTCAAAGGCTTTGGTGCAGTCAATGAGGCAGAAATAGGTGTATTTCTGGAATTCTTTTGCTTTTTCAATTACCCAATGGATGTTGGCAATTTGATCTCTGGTTCCTCTACCTTTTCTATATTCAAACTGAACATCTGGAAGTCCTCAGTTCATGGACTGTTGGAGCCTGGCCTGGAGAATTTTGAGCATTAGTTTGCTAGTATGTGAAATGAGTGCAATTGTGCGGTAGTTTGAATATCTTTGGCATTGCCTTTCTTTGTGATTGGAATGAAAACTGACCTTTTCCAGTCCCGTGGCCACTGCTGAGTTTTCCAAATTTGCTGGCATAGTGAGTGCAACACTTTGACAGCATCATCTTTTAGGATTTGAAATCACTCATAGCTATGATTGGCTTCCTTGGTGGCTCAGATGGTAAAGTGTCTGCCTGCAACACGGGAGACCTGGGTTCAATCCCTGGGTCAGGAAGATCCCATGGAGAAGGAAATGGCAACCCACTCCTGGAAAATCCCATGGGCAGAGGAGCCTGGTAGGCTACAGTCCATGGGGTCACAAAGAGAGGGACATGACTGAGTGACTTCAGTAAACCTATATACCTATATAGATATGATTAAAACAGTACATTCCTTATGTTAGACCCGGAGAAGGCCTAATCACCAGAACCATTGCCTCACAGATCACCAAGACTTGAATTCGATGCAAACTGCAAGAGGATTTATTGAACCGGCGCGCCGGGGTTCGAACTCCTCGGGAGGAGTGAACCCAGAACACTGGTCGCAAGGGATTTTTATACAGAAAAATCACAAGCAGGTGGGAGTAGGGTTAGGATACTGGGAACAATGTGATAGGGGGCCATAGGCAGGTACAGGTGGGTGAGGACGTTTGATTGGTGGGCAAGGCTTAACCTTTAAGGGGATAGGTCTGCAGGTTATCAGGTTGAAATGGCTGGCTGACCACCCCACGGCGGTTGGCCAGTCTTCAGAAAAACAGCTACCCAGAAAAGTCTAACAGAAAATACATCGCCGGGGGGGTCTCTTGTAAGGGCCAGGAAACTAGGCTATAAGTCATCAGTTAAGGATTACTAGAAAAACTCACCACTATAGAGGGGCTTTTTCAAGGATCAGGAGGCCATGAGTCACCAGATAAGGGGAAGGCTATTTTCCATGAGGTATGGCCTGCCTCTGGGGTTTTAGAACAAAGGAGACTTAAAATTTTAACCTAATTAGTTTGTTGTGATCCACACAGTCAAAGGCTTTGGTGCAGTCAATGAGGCAGAAATAGGTGTATTTCTGGAATTCTTTTGCTTTTTCAATTACCCAATGGATGTTGGCAATTTGATCTCTGGTTCCTCTACCTTTTCTATATTCAAACTGAACATCTGGAAGTCCTCAGTTCATGGACTGTTGGAGCCTGGCCTGGAGAATTTTGAGCATTAGTTTGCTAGTATGTGAAATGAGTGCAATTGTGCGGTAGTTTGAATATCTTTGGCATTGCCTTTCTTTGTGATTGGAATGAAAACTGACCTTTTCCAGTCCCGTGGCCACTGCTGAGTTTTCCAAATTTGCTGGCATAGTGAGTGCAACACTTTGACAGCATCATCTTTTAGGATTTGAAATCACTCATAGCTATGATTGGCTTCCTTGAAATTTTGAGCATTAGTTTGCTAGTATGTGAAATGAGTGCAATTGTGCGGTAGTTTGAATATCTTTGGCATTGCCTTTCTTTGTGATTGGAATGAAAACTGACCTTTTCCAGTCCCGTGGCCACTGCTGAGTTTTCCAAATTTGCTGGCATAGTGAGTGCAACACTTTGACAGCATCATCTTTTAGGATTTGAAATCACTCATAGCTATGATTGGCTTCCTTGGTGGCTCAGATGGTAAAGTGTCTGCCTGCAACACGGGAGACCTGGGTTCAATCCCTGGGTCAGGAAGATCCCATGGAGAAGGAAATGGCAACCCACTCCTGGAAAATCCCATGGGCAGAGGAGCCTGGTAGGCTACAGTCCATGGGGTCACAAAGAGAGGGACATGACTGAGTGACTTCAGTAAACCTATATACCTATATAGATATGATTAAAACAGTACATTCCTTATGTTAGACCCGGAGAAGGCCTAATCACCAGAACCATTGCCTCACAGATCACCAAGACTTGAATTCGATGCAAACTGCAAGAGGATTTATTGAACCGGCGTGCCGGGGTTCGAACTCCTCGGGAGGAGTGAACCCAGAACACTGGTCGCAAGGGATTTTTATACAGAAAAATCACAAGCAGGTGGGAGTAGGGTTAGGATACTGGGAACAATGTGATAGGGGGCCATAGGCAGGTACAGGTGGGTGAGGACGTTTGATTGGTGGGCAAGGCTTAACCTTTAAGGGGATAGGTCTGCAGGTTATCAGGTTGAAATGGCTGGCTGACCACCCCACGGCGGTTGGCCAGTCTTCAGAAAAACAGCTACCCAGAAAAGTCTAACAGAAAATACATCGCCGGGGGGGTCTCTTGTAAGGGCCAGGAAACTAGGCTATAAGTCATCAGTTAAGGATTACTAGAAAAACTCACCACTATAGAGGGGCTTTTTCAAGGATCAGGAGGCCATGAGTCACCAGATAAGGGGAAGGCTATTTTCCATGAGGTATGGCCTGCCTCTGGGGTTTTAGAACAAAGGAGACTTAAAATTTTAACCTAATTTCTTCACTTATATTCTACTGAACACCTTCAATCTCCTTCCCTTCATGTATGTTATGTTATACATAGCCTATATTTATCAGTACTTATTAACTTCTTCTGCAATAGGCTCTAGGGACTAGACATTTAAGAATTAATAATAAGTATGGCTAAATACCAAAAATCTAATATCTAGTGCACAAAATATACTTTATGAGCAAATATGTATACTGCTTTATTCAATTATACAGCATTTGTTATCCTTTGTGAGCACATACTCCTCTTAAGGAAAACAGTTTAATTATAAATTTACTCATATACATTAAAAAACTCTCAGTGAGAATTACTTTGTGTATAAAGTAAACTATGTCTTTCTTTACAATACCCCATGTTATAATCACCAGAGCTAACCACTGATAATTGGAATGTTTCCATTTGGCTGAAAACTCACTGACACGGATCACACCCACACAGCTTATTTTATACAAATGTAATCTACCTAGGCATATATTTTCAGTCTTGGTGTTTATTATCTAGCTTACTTTGAAGTTACTTCCAAATATTGACTGATACCTATCTATATCAACATTTTGTGTGTTTGTGTGTAAGACAATCTTAGACTTAAATAATAAAGAGTAACTTTTTAAAGTTAATTTTCCAGAGTAAAAATTCAAATTGCACTTATAGTGAAAAAAATCTTGGGTTATATTGCCAGATTAATTTCAATTTTCACTTCTATTTTGAGGTAACTGAGTTATGTGCTATTGTAAGAAACACTACAGAGAAATTCCAGATACTGATTTCCCAGGTTCCCCTACTGTTACACAGTACAATATTAGAGCTAGGATATTGACATTAGCACAATACACCAGTCTTACATAGATGTCTGAAGTTTTGCTAGTACTTATTTTTATTTGTGTGTTTGTGTATGTTCTTGGTTTTACTCAAGTTCATCACATATGTAGGTTTATGTATCCATCACCACAGTTAGAAATAGAACAATTCCATCACCACAGGGACCCCTCATGCTGCCTCATACATCCACATTCACACCTCCACCATTCACCACAACTCCTTTCCTAACACCTGGCGGCCTTTAATTGTTATCAAGTCTGAGCCTGGTTTGCTTGCTGCATGACAGGCAGCATCAACCAAGAGATGATGTTTGAGGTAAGGAATTTGACTTTATTTGGAAAACTGGTTGATCAAGATGACAGAACAATGTCTCAAAATAGTCATCTTGTCAGCGGCTGGATGCCAGCTTCTTCTATAGAACAGAGAAGGGGAGGAGTTGAGGAAGCAAAGACCATTATCTTGCAAATGGCATAGTCAGCCTCAGGGAGGGAATGTGTTAATCTCTCCAGCAAAGGGGCAGGGTTCCTGAGGCAGGTTGTTATGTATGATTATAAAACAAAAGCAATGAAGAGTAAAAGTTAAAGTTAAAGAAACAGATCCATCATGGAGTTAAAATTGTCTGGTCCCTGCAACATAATCTGTTCCCCAGTCAAATATTTAGTCTTTTCAAAATGTAACCTAAATAGATTTATAAAGCACGTGAATTTTTGGATTA
>SJYC01099736.1:0-21507 GCA_006408675.1 Madoqua kirkii
GTGTCTTTTAATTTCATGGCTGCAATCACCATCTGCAGTGATATTGGAGCCCCCAAAAATAAAGTCAGCCATTGTTTCCACTGTTTTCCCATCTATTTCCCATGAAGTAATGGGACCAGATGCCATGATCTTCGTTTTCTGAATGCTGAGCTTTAAGCCAACTTTTTCACTCTCTTCTCATGATGTACTCTGCATAGAAGTTAAATAAGCAGGCTGACAATATACAGCCTTGACATACTCCTTTTCCTATTTGGAACCAATCTGTTGTTCCATGTCCAATCTCCAGTTCTAACTGTTGCTTCCTGACCTGCATACAGGTTTCTCAAGAGAACAGTCAGGTGGTCTGATATTCCCATCTCTTGAAGAATTTTCCACAGTTTATTGTAATCCACACAGTCAAAGGCATTGGCATAGTCAATAAAGCAGAAATAGATGTTTTTCTGGAACTCTCTTGCTTTTACCATGATCCAGTGGATGTTGGCAGTTTGATCTCTGGTTCCTCTGCCTTTTCTAAAATCATCTTGAACATCTGGAAGTTCACAGTTCACTTATTGCTGAAGCCTGGCTTGGAAAATATTGAGCACTACTTTACTAGTATGTGAGATGAGTGCAATTGTGCAGTAGCCTGGGCATTCTTTGGGACTGCTTTTCTTTGGGATTGGAATGAAAACTGACCTTTTCCAGTCCTGTGGCCACTGCTGAGTTTTCCAAATTTGCTGACATATTGAGTGAAGCACTTTCACTGCATCATCTTTTAGGATTTGAAATAGCTCAACTGGAATTCCATCACCTCCACTAGCTTTGCATTATGAGATTCATAATAATATTTTTATGTTTTCATATATAGTACACATTTTGCTGAATCTACTTGTGAGCTTTAAATAATTAAGTGGTGAGATGATTTTTCACATTTGATATACCTACATAAGGAAATGGCAACACACTCCAATATTTTTGCCTGGAAAATTCCATGGACAGAGGAGCCTGGTGGGCTACAGTCCATGGGGTCACAGAAGAGTCGGACATGACTGAGGATGCACGCACATTAGATACCTTTATTAAATACCTTTTTCAATTAAACCTGAGTTTACCTAGAACTTTTTTGAGAAAATTGTGTACAATTAGAGTGTTGCCTTTTTTTTTCTTATTGTGTGTGATTTAATTTTTCATATGTCATTATTAATTTCCCAAATTATCAAACCATACCATACTGTTTTAGCAAACTTAACTGTCCTTAAATTTTCTAGCATAGTCAACTCTTGTTGATGAGCACTAGGAACAAATTAACACCTTTATAGAAAATAGAGAACAGTTTGTCAACTAGACTGCAGGAAACATATTGGATGGGTTGCTCCAAACCTATGATCTCCTGCCAATACAGGATTTAACTCCTTACACCATTAAGAATCCATAATCCACTATGTAACTACCATCCTTAGGTGGCTTACAATAATTGACTGCATCATGTCACTTTTTTTGAAGAAGATATCAAGCTTTGCATCTGCAAATTTTTCTTTAAACTGAAGGCAGATTATTAAGTTCATAAGACTTCTCTATGTTTCTTACATATATGTGCACTTGAGTGCCAAGTAACTTAAGTCGTGTCCAACTCTTTGAGACCCTGTAAACAGCCACTCTCCAGGCTTCTCTGCCCATGGGATTCTCCAGGGAAGCATACTAGTGTGTGTTGCCATGCCCTCCTCCAGGGAATTTTCCTGACCCAGGAACTGAACCCATGTCTCTTACATCTCCTGCATTGGCAGGTGGGTTCTTTCCCACTGGTGCCACTTGGGAAGCCCCATATACATCCTGCATATTCTGGAAATTTTCAAAACTGGAGAATTTAATGACATAATCTTCTGTGTTTCTAATGAAGGAGAAATAATAGTGATACAGTATGGCCAAATGTCAGAGAGTTTCTCTCAGTTTTCATATGAGATCAAGAATTTGGCCTTGTGATTGTAGATAATAATGTTAAAACATCAAAGCGTGCTCACTCATCTCCAACTCTTTGTGACACCATGGACTGTAGCCCACCAGACTCCTATGTCCACGGAATTCTCTAGGCAAAAATACTGGAGTGGGTTGCCATGCCATTTTCCAAAGTTGCTAAGCCTAGATCCTAATTATTCCAAGCATAAAAAATAAATGATTATATGACATAATAGAAGTATTAGCTGATGCTTCCGTGGTAATCATATCACAGTAGTAAAATGTATCAAATCAACATGTACACCTAAAACTTGCACAACTGTTTATTTCAATTATACCTCAGTAAAATATTTTAAGGATTTGATTTTGATTCCACAAATTTTTAACTTCACGCAAGTGATATATCTATGAGTGCATGCTAACACTTTAGTTGTGTCCGACTATATCAAATGCTAAATTTTTATTGTAAGTTTGTATATATAGGAATGAAAATAGTGTATAATGCTGCTTAGTGACAGATATATAAGTGTTCTTCTTGTTTTAAAGTCAAGCAGGAGGTAAATTATTGTAGATCTTTATTGATATATATTAAGTAGCCATTTCATTCTTCCATAATAATATCTAACATTAGCTGATCATTGACTATGTGCAGGGCATTGCAACTGCATAGATTTAAAATGTTTGGAATAGGAGGAAGTCCAGAGATGGCATTAATGACATTGGAATTAATGAATTTGAGGATTGCCTGGTGTCCTCTGCTGATTTCTGAGAAGAGTTATAAATTCCTGTAACTTATGTAAGCTGGGCTTCAACCTTCTCCTGAGAGCTTGCTGATTCCAGAAAGCACTGTTTTCCTTTTTGCCTCATCTCTGCCCATGGGGACAGAGATGAAGTTTTACAGAAAGTCCAAAATTTCTGCTTGAGATGAGCTGCAGTAATTTTCAATGTGCCTTGCTTTTCCATGAAGTGTATGCATTTATATATACAACTAAATACTGTTCATTCATTAAAAAAAAAAGAATGAAATTTTGCCGTTTGCACCAGCATAGATGAATTTGGAAGATATGTGCTAAGTGAAATAAGTCAGAAAGAGAAAGACAGATATTGTGTGATATCACTTATATGCATGATCTAAACAATTAAAACAAATTATTGAATATGATTTTTTTAAAAGTAAGCAGACTCTTAGATATAGAGAACAAACTACTTGTTACCAGTGGGGAGAGGAAAAGGGAGGGGGGCAAAGTAGAGGTAAGAGATTAAGAAGTACAAATTATTACATATAAAATAAATGTTACAAAGGCATCGTGTACAATGCAAGGAATAAAGTCAATATTTTATAATAAATATAAATGAAGCATGAAGTTTAAATATTATGAACTCTGGGCTTCCCTGGTGACTCAGTGGTATAGAATTTGCCTGCCAATGCAGGAGACATGGGTTTGATCCCTGGGTTGGGAAGATCACCTGAAGAAGGAAATGGAACCAATTCCAATATTCTTGCCTGGGAAATCCCATTGACAGAGGAGCTTGGTGGGTTACAGATCATGGAGTTGCAAAAGAGTCAGACACTGCTTAGCAACTAGACAACAATTATGAACTGCTATGTTGTATACCTGTAACATATAGTATTGAACACTAAATATATCTCAATTTAAAAGAAAAAAAAACATGCTTTGACCTCCACCTACTTCTGTATCCTCATTTCATGGCATTTTTCTCCTTTATACCTAACAATATATGCCTTCCTTTTTGTGAACCTCCGAGATCATAAGCAAATTAGGATGATTTCACTGCATGTATTTTCACAGATGGTATGTCATGTGGCCTTTTAAGAAGATTCAACCTTCTACTGTTTTTTTAGTGTTTATGTTATCCTCTCTTCTTGAATGTGGACTACAATTAGAATTGCTTCCAGTAAATAGAATAAATAAAAAGTGATGGGATGCCACTCTGAGATTAGGCTATGGAAGTCTGTGATTTCCATTGTGATTGCAAACTTTATTTTTTGCCTTCTTGACTTGCGCAGTTTGACAAAGTGAGATGCCATGTCAGAAAAGCCACACATGGCCAGAACCTGAGAGCAATCCTGATTAGCTACCAGTGAGGAAGTCACATCCTCAGCCTGGTGAGGTACTGAACTCTGCTAGTAACCACTGTGAGCTTGCAAGTTGATCCCTCCCCACGTGAGCCTTGAGGTGAGATTATGACCCTAATTAACACCTTGACTCCAGTCTTATCATGGAACAAAAAGTAGATTACTGAGCTAGATCATGCACAGAAACTGATGCACAGATAATAAATGTGCATTATTTTAAGCCACTAAGTTTGGGTGTAATTTGTTATTCAGAATAGGTAACTAATATAATAGAAGTTTCTCCTTCTGATGTAGGTGTCAACCTAATTACTGAATCATCGGGAATTTTATCATTGACCACTCAATCTAAAATCAGTGTCCCACCATCACTAACAAATTACTGTTTATTTTACTGTTATAGACACATACACACACACACACACACACACACACACACACACTCACTCTCATGACTATCTTAAGGCAAAACTGCCAGTTGTCATATCTCTTCTCTCCTGTTTTCTCATTACTTCCTGTCATGTGAATGATCAATCACTAATAACAAAAAAGAAAAAAAAAACACTGTATAATTTCCAACTTCCCTTAAAGTTTAGTCATGACCATAATAGTCTCTGTCTCCTGAGATAAAGTGAATATGGAATGTCCAGATTCCAACAGATATGCTTCTTCCCACCTTTTGCCATTCTCCTGAATGTGTATGTGATAGCTTGAGCTGCATATTGGACTCTGAGAATGAGGTTTACTCATGGGGATGGGAGCACAGACGGCTGGAAGTAACTCGGGCTCATTCAATTATAATCACCAAACCAACCCCGAACCACCTATCTAAACACATAAGGAGGACACAGACTCCCTTGTTTCAGCCACTATTATTGGAGGTCCTGTTATACCAAGGCAACCCTAAATCTAGGTGACATGTACGTACTAGATTGAGTTTGCTTATTATTTGATTAAAGACCCTCTTCATTCTCCTTGTTATCTAAATTCGATCCATAAAAGCTCCATGATGGATGATCATTTTCTTATCTCCAATTTTCATTGGTCCATCTTTTGTGACTAGAATAGTATTTGACATGTGACAAGCATTCAATAAACACTTTTAAAATAAATGTGTATGAATGGTCATTTAGACTGACTTAGAATGTTTGCTATTACAAAGCTGTAACAATAAATACTCTTGCATTCACATGGGTGCTCAGTTGCTCTGTCATGTCTGACTTTTTGCAACCCCATGGGCTGCAGCCCGCCAGTCTCCTCTGTCCATGGGATTTCCCAGGCAAGAATACTGGAGTGGGTTGCCATTTCTTTCTCCAGGGGATCTTCCCAGGGGTCGAACCCGGATCTCTTGCATTGCAGGCAGATGCTTTACCCTCTGAGCCACATGGGAAGCCCTCTTTATACACATCTTTGTATAATTATAAATATTTCTTGTAAAAGGGACACCAAGAGGTAGGTAGAATTGCTGGATGGAAGAATATGTAGATTACATTTAATAGTAACTGCCAAATTGCCTTTCCAGAAAATCTCTACCAATTTATACTTTAATCTACAGTTTATCTTAGGAAATGTTTTCCTGTTCTTTTGCCAAGAGTGGATACTACAAATCAGCTTTGGTTTTGCCAATCTGATGTATAAGATAGATGTCCTTGTGATTTGTAGTTTGCTACAGAAAGATTGTTTTTCTGAAAGTCTACTCAGATTCTTATATTTAATGCATTGAGATTCTCTGGAAGGGATAGACAGCATGCAATGCTTCCCAAAATAACCATGGCAGTTTTTTTCTTTTCTTTTTTTTCTTTCTTAGATGGTCTCAAGATACAGGAGTTCAGCATAGTAACACTCTCAGAAATTTTAGCTTGGACTTAAATGGTGGCCAGGATGCAGTGTACAGTTTCTCTCTAAGCTTTATAGAGGCTAAGTTGAATATATTTAGAACTTTCCATCAAAGAAACCCACTGAGAGATGATA
Organism: Madoqua kirkii; assembly: GCA_006408675.1. Classification (NCBI taxonomy): domain Eukaryota; kingdom Metazoa; phylum Chordata; class Mammalia; order Artiodactyla; family Bovidae; genus Madoqua; species Madoqua kirkii. The sequence continues at coordinate 5,999 of SJYC01099736.1, forward strand.
CAATATTAAGAGTTAATTATCTTCAGATTTTAATTTAGTAGGAATGACCTTGAGTTCATAACTAAGCAATTACATTAAGCAGTGTAACTCTTGGTTAAGATAATGGGTTTCTCTGAGGGAGAATACTCTTCTCATTATGGACACAAGAGGAAAACCTTAGCCCTGTTTATTCTGTGCACTTGAAGAGTTCTGGGTGGATTGACCACCAGACATGGTTTACCATGGAGTGAAGGTTTTCCCAGGATCTTGATTTTTCAGCACTGAAACCAGAAAATGCTGGGCAAACCTGGATGAGATGGTCATTGTATTTCAGACTTCATTTTGTAGGCTGGTTTATTTTTTGTAAAGTCATGTCTTTAGAAGAATATTTGCTGCAGAAGTACATCACGCTTTTCCATGCAAACATTTTTGTGTGTGTGATAAAATATATATAACATAAATTGTATTTTTTAATTTTACTTTATATTGGAGCATAGTTAATTTGGACTTCCCAGGTGGCTCAGTAGGTAAAGAATCCACTTGCAATGCAGGATGTGCAGGAGATGCAGTTTCAGTCCCTGAAACGGAAGGTCCCCTGGAGGAGGGCATGGCAACTCACGCCAATATTTTTGCTAGAGAATCTCATAGACAGAGGAGCTTGGCAGGCTATAGTCCATAGGGTTGCAGAGTTGGACATGACAAGTGACTGAGCACACTCACAGCACAGTTAATTTACAATGCTATGTTAGTTACAAGTATATAGCAAAGTGATCTAGTTATATATATTCATATATTTATTCTTTAATATATTCTTTTCCCATTAGGTTATTACAGAATATTGAGTATAGTTCCCTGTGCTACACAGTAGGTCGTTACTGATTATCTAATTTATATACAGTAGTGTGTAAATGTTAATCCCAAACTCCTAATTTATCCCTCCCCTCCATCTTTTCCCTTTGGTAACCATAAATTTGTTTTCTAAGTCTGAGTCTGTTTTGTAAATAAGTTCACTGTATCATTCTTTTTTTAGATTCCACATATAAGTGATATCATAAGATATTTGTCTTTCTCTGTCTGACTTAACCTTTTGACATGCAGCTTATGTTAAAACATCATCATTCCAGTTATCTCTTCCTGCATTAAAAACTAGCCCAAAACTTTATGGCTTAGCACAATAGCTATTTTATCTTCTCATGATTTTTGTGGATCATGATTTGGATAGGGCTCAACTGAGGAATTACTCTCTTCCAACTTGCATTAGTTCAAGTCTTTTACAAAGCAACTGTTAAGAAATGAGTCTAGACATGCATGTGGTGCTTGGGAAAATACCTGTGAAAGATAAAGGGGAGGGAGTGAGACCAGGTAGGAAAAGACTTAAACAGGGAGGCAGGTTTGACAACAATAAAAGAGATGCGGAAGGAAAAAAGATTGGAAAGGAAGACTCTTGGAATGCTGTCTTGGAGTGAGAGAAGGAGAGTTAGGCTATAAGTTGTTCAGTCTCTGAGTCATACTGTTCACGGGGTTCTTGCTGCAAGAATACTGGAGTGGTTTCTCCAGTTGACCACATTTTGTCAGAACTCTTCACTATGACCCATTTGTCTTGGGGTCGCTGCACAGCATGGCTCATAGCTTCACTGAGTTACACAAGCCCCTTCCATGATAAGGCTGTGATACATGAAGAGGAGGCTGTGAATTAACTGTGGGAACTGTGTATTCTTCTGGAATGAAATTCCATGGTAGACTAAATATACTCAGTCACTGAGTAAGAGAAGTCTAGGAGAGGGGTGACCTTGGAACACCTGAATCAGGAGTGAGTGTGAATCATATATATCCCTTGCAGCCAGTTATCATGAAGATGTAAGCAGTACATTTTCACGGCTGTCACACAGCCAAGAATGTCGTGTCATTCAGTAGATGTATGCTGAGCTTCCCTAATGACTCAGTTGATAAAGAATCCGCCTGCAATTCAGGAGACCCAGGTTCAGTCCCTGGGGCGGGGGAAGACCCCCTGGAAAAGGAAACGGCAACCACCCCAGTATTCTTCCCTGGAAAATCCCATGAACAGAGGAGCCTGATGGGCAACAGCTCATGGAGTCACAGAGAGTTGGACATGTCTTAGCGACTAAACCACCACGCCAGGTCAGTCTCAGTGACCCAAAGTAGCTTTGCACACAGGCTGAGGGCATGAGCTAGTGTCTGGAGTGTGCACTGGGGCACCTTTGCAGAATGATGGCTTCCAGGTAGTGTGAACTCTGATACGATGGCTCAGGCAGTGCGTTCCAGTGAACAAGGAATAGATGCATACCTTTCATTAGGTAGCACTGGAGGTACACAGAGTCACTTCTGCCATCCCCTATTGGTTTAAACAGTCACAAATCCTCCTAAGTTCAAGGGGTGGGGACGAAGATTCCACTTCTCATGGGAAGAATAGCAAAACATTTGTAACCATGTTTTAAAACAGCCACATGACCTAATTTCTTTTATTTCTCAGCTGGCACACACTCTACCCATTCTTATTATCCCTAAGAGGGAATTCATTTAACTGTTAAGGAAGTTCATTCTTTAAAACCAAACAGACATGAAGTTAAATCCAAGATCTTTGACCTTAGTTTAGTTTCCCTTTGTTTTGCCTTAAATGCTCAAATGAAATGGACATAATAATAATATTTAACTCAGTTATTATGAAGAATAAATGAGATAATACATGTAAGTTCCTGACAGGCAATAAGCTCTCAATATATGTTTGTTAGTACTTGTGTATCTTTCCCATTTTTTATACTGTAGCACTGCCAATTCCATTGTTTGGGGAAATATAATTTTGAGTGTTTCCTGCTGCCTGAGAAGTGATTTTGTGGGTAAAATTCATTTATTACCCCTTAAGGTTTTAGACTTTTAGATCTAGAAGAGACACATAACAATCAATTAAAGTTAACATTCCACCAGCATTTATTGAGCAGCTATCTGGGCATATCTTAGAAGGTAGGAAAGTGAAAGAAGTGGATGGAAAGGTCACTTAATCATGTCCAACTCTCTGCAACCCCATGGACCGTAACCCACCAGGCTCCTCTGTCCATGGGAATCTCTAGGTAAGAATACTGGAGTGGTTTGCCATGCCCTCCTCCAGGGGATCTTCCCAACCCAGGAATCAAACCCACATATCTTTTGTCTTTTGCATTGGTAGGCAGGTTCTTTACCACTAGGATCCCCTGAGACGCCCCAGGGAAGCCGAGGATGAGACTGCAAATGGAAGGGAAAACAAGGTACAAAGATACACACGTTGCCTTGTAGTACTGGAAGTGGACTCAAGGCGGCAGTGCAGCCCCCTCCCCCTCCCCGCGATCCTCAGTGCCCACGTCAGCAGCAGGCTGGCTGTGCTTCCGGTGCCCAGGTGTATGGCTCTGGCCACTTGGTGGATGTCCGGGGTCAGGCTCCCTGTGGATGTGGGGGAAGAGGACCAAGTTTTGTGCTGGTAGCCGCTGAGTACCTCAGGCGGGGAGTTGTGCCAGCTCACACAGGAAAAAGGTCTGGCCAGGCCCTGTGACCAGATGGTTGGCCGCTGGCCCAGCTGATTTTTCTCCCGCTCTAATTTCTGGACTGAATGTTACTGTTCCCCATGGTGATCTGGGGACTGTAAATTTTGAGCCTTGTTGGTGAATTTGAAAAACACTGGAGATCTAATGAAATGCAATGCATGCTTAAGTCACAGACACAGTAAGTGCTTTATAACACCATCTCATTTAATCTTCCCAGTACATTTCTGAGGTTGGGCTATGATATGTAGTCTACAGATAAGAAAGCTGAGGTTTTGCTACATAAAGTGAAAAATTAGACAATCAAGATTTGACATTTTTACATGGACCCCTGGCAATAATGTGAATGGTTTATCCCTTAATAAAATAGAATTCGATGAGTAGGCTTTCTGTCCTTTAGAATTTAAGTGGTAAATAAAAGTATATAATAAAAACCCTATCTGCCGTAACTGGCACTGATGTTGGATTACCCATAAAAATATCACTTAACGTATGGGATCATACAGTAGATATATACACAAATATTTTTAATATAAAACTATAAGTGTTCTTTTATTCATTAATCATTTGCTGAAATGCTAATGCTTTTTGTTTGCTGAGTATAGGTCTACTGACAGAAGCTCCCCACTGTCTTTTTACTCATTTAAAAAGCTCTCAGGATGCATCATCTAAGATCACCAGCTTCAGTTTCCTTACAAAGTGAGGTCTTTTGTATGTTTATCATTGTTTGCACCAATTATTTAAAACTATCCTATACCTAATCCCAGGGATGGGGGAGCCTGGCGGGCTGCCGTCTATGGGGTCGCACAGAGTTGGACACGACCAAAGTGACTTAGCAGCAGCATACCTAATTCTAACAATAATTCTTGAGCAAGATACCTTTTCTGATTTATTTCATAGGACATACATTATTTCCTCAGTTTTAAAAATATTTTAATAAAACTGAAAGCTTATCATATGGCAGTTTGAGTAGCAAACGTGGCAACTTCCCTGGGGAACCTGGAATGCATCAGTGTCCCCAAAGGCAGTCAGAGGGCAAGCGCCAGCTCACCTGTAACATCCCTTAACCACAGGGGGCTGGAGCAGAGAGGGTCTCCCTCTGACTACTGTTTACTTATCAGAAAGATCACATTTGTTTCTATTGACATTTGTATCACTTGATCCACTGTTTTGGCTTTTCTTCATTATGTTCCTAGACTAGCACTTTGCTAACGATTCATTTGCTTATAGAAATGAGTGGAAATACTTTTCTAAATGGGAACAAAACACACAATGAACTTCTTGTTAAAAAGTCAGTAAACACAAACACACACACATATGCAGAAAGAGTCACATGTGTGTCTAGATTTATTTGGGAATCACTCAAAAATGTAAGGTGTGATTTCTTTCTCAGAGTTGTCCAACAGGACACTCTGTGGCCATGGAAATGTTCATCACGGGCCATTTTTGTTTGGTCGGGTTGCTTTTCTCTTACTGATTTGTATGATTGTTTTATATATTCAATAGCCAAAGTCTCCAGTACATAGTCATAAGCGACATGTGACTGTTGAACACTCTTAGGTGTGGCTAATACAACCTGAGGAGCTACATTTTTCATTTGATTTAATTTTAATTAATTTAAATGAAATTGAAGTAGCTATACCTGATTAGTAGCTATCATACTGACCGGCACAGACCTATTGCTATTTTTGCCAGTATTTCCTCAAGTACTGAGCTAATTTATATGTCTTACTTCAAAACTAAATGAAGAGATTACAAAGGTAAATGAAGATATTTTAATGTTATCCTGAGTGACTTCCTCTTAGTTTGACTGAAAGAGAAACTGTAATGTGATTACATGTTTGCACACAAATATATGCTAGCTGTATAATATGTTACTTTTTAGATAATATTTTTCTTTTCCTGAGATTTAGCTTAAACCTCATTTATGAGTGAGTCAAGAAAGTCAGAGTGCAAATGTCTTGCCTCTAAGGTGTAAAGTAATTCACATGTGCAATGATATGCAAATCTATGTAACTATCCATATTTGTACTACATTTCATGAATTGAGCATTTGATAAAGGGTAAATATGCAGAGACATTACTCTGCCAACAAAGGTCCACCTAGCCAAGACTATGGTTTCTCCAGTGGTCATATATGGATGTGAGAGTTGGACTACAAAGAAAGTTGAGCACAGAAAAATTGATGCTTTTGAACTGTGGTGTTGGAGAAGACTCTTGAGACTCTCTTGGACTGCAAGGAGATCCAACCAGTCCATTCTAAAGGAGATCAGTCCTGGGTATTCTTTGGAAGGAATGATGCTAAAGCTGAAACTCCAATACTTTGGCCACCTCATGCGAAGAGTTGACTCATTGGAAAAGACTCTGATGCTGGGAGGGATTGGAGGCAGAAGGAGAAAGGGACGACAGAGGATGAGATGGCTGGATGGCATCACCAACTTAACGGACATGAGTTTGAGTGAACTCTGGGAGTTGCTGATAGACAGGGAAGCCTGGTGTGCTGCAATTAATGGAGTCACAAAGTGTCAGTCATGACTGAGCGACTGAACTGAACTGAAATATGCAAAAAATGCAAATGTGAGAACAGATTAGCCAGTCATTTTCAACATGTAATGATAACTGCAAAGCTACTTGGGTTTAGGGAAGCTATCAAATAATGTCCACTTTGATTTCTGAGTCTACCAGAAATCTACTGCTAGACTGGTAGCGACCAGTCTTCCCCATTGCATTCAGGTACTAGAATTTTCATGGCCTGTAAATTGTATCATTTTAACTTAGAAACTATATGTTTCATAGACCACTGCTTATCCTATTTTAGAATCAGCATCTTCCTATCAGTCTAGGTCCAATGGACTGACTGAAAGTTTTGTAATAGAAATCCTTAATGAAGGATTACTCATTGGAAAAAAAAAAAATTGTTTTCATGTTCTTGCACTATTGACCAGCTACTCAGTTTGAAAGTGTTACTCATTCATTCATGTCCAATTCTTTGCGACCCCCTGGACTATAGCCAGCAATGACTCCTCTGTCCATAGAATTTTTCTGCCAAGTATACTGGAGTGGATTTCCATTCTGTACTCCAGGGGATGTTCCAGACCCAGGGTTGAACCCAGGTCTCCTGCATTACAGGCAGATTCTTTACTGTCTGAGACACCAGGGAAACTTGATAAATTTTATTCAGTTATGTTTGGCCAGTTAATGTCACACAAGAGAATAAATCACTTGAATAAACCACTTAAATAAACCACTTAAACTCAGCATCTTCCCTCTTATGGAAACTTCACAGAATAAATGTTCTTTGTTGAAAAACCAGGAATGATAATTTCTTCATGAGAGCAAAATGATACTGTGCATTAAAGTAGAATGAAATAAAGTGCTCAACCTGGGAAATGGAGCATTGTGGTCTGTGAGACTGATGAACATGCAGAAATTGGAATTATGATTTAGATTTATGAATCAAGAGTTCCCAGAGGAAGTGACTCGTAGAGAAGCTGCTTTCCTCAAGAGATGTCAACAAGTGTTTGGATTAATTTGTTTTGACAGTTTCTTGCCACTAACAACTCCTCCTTGGCAGGAAAAACAGTTGACCTCTGCCAAACCTTTGTGTCTCTCTCCTGCGCTCCACCCACATTTTATGCAAAGTAAAATGAGGCTGCTTCAATTTTATAGGGATTACTAGTCATCCAAGATTTGAGGAACTAAAATGAAGTCCATAAAATGAATTTCATTTTTTAAAAAGAACATCCTTAATGTCCTTGAAGTCTGTGTGGTAAATTTTAACAGTCTTTTGTTAGAGTCTTTTAAACTTATAGTGTTGAAATGCCCATTTCACAGATTGCAAATTGTGTCTCATGGTTGATTGAGCTCAGTGCACAAAGACCTATTATGAGTATCAGATTATCTTAAAAATATTTTTCTTGATCCTTATTATAAGACCTAGTCACAAATATTGAAGTAAGGATTTTATAAATATAGATTCAAAAGTCAATTCCTTTTCAGTTAAAAATTTTACTAAAATGTAATCAATGTAAAGTTCTATATTTATGGGAAAATGTATTAGGATTGGACAGAAACTTCTGACTTATCTGAGTCAAATTTCAACTCCTCCCCAAAGTCAGTGGAATGAAAATATTACTTATGAACAGTGAATGGCAAAGAGCAATGTCAAGAAAGAGTAAATGGTCAAAAGGCTAAAACTTGAATATTTAACAAATTCTATTGTGAACAAATGATAAATCTAGAATCAATTATTTACTCTACTCTGGCAGATAAGGCATTTGCATTCCTAAACCAAAACGATACATTAATATGATACAAAATAAAGCAACAGGCAAAAATCTCATGATATTGTTTTACAGAATCCTTTGGCTGTAAGTAATATACAAAACATTCAAATGTTGGAAAAAAATAAAGGGATGTGTTATCTTCAAGTTGCGTGCTTACCAAAGTCCAAATATAGGGCAATTCCAGGCATGACGCTCCATCTGTATTCTTCAGGTTTTCTTGAATCTCTCCTCCTTCTTGTTCTGGCTTCATCTTCCAGTTGGTAGCAAGATGATTATAGCATTTCTAGGCATGACATACAGGGAGAATATCACTAAGAGTCAGGAGGGGCTTAGTGCTTCAGTGAACACCACTGTACATGTCATGTTGTGCACATGTGCAAGAATGATCTTAGTGTATGAACCTGGAATTGAAATTACTGAATTGGAGTGCACGTAAGATATTAATTTCCCTACACACATCCATTTTTTTAACATGTGAAAATTAATATGGATCAACTTATATTTCTACTAGCAGAGAATAAGAGTTCCTGTTTTTTCCTTGTCCTATCAATACCTAATATTGTGAGATTGCTGAATAGTCTAATGTTCTCATTAAATCTTTTATATATTCCTCTCTGATTTTAGTGAAGTTGCACATCTTATGTGTTTGCTGGAACTTTTTCAGTCCTTACTATGGCCTATGAATTCTGTTGTTTATGGTGGTCTTTTTGAATCAAAGAGTTTAAGATTTAATGGTAGCTTATTTCAATCTCCAATATAGAATGGAATCCATTTTATATAAGTATAATATATATATTCCATATATTTTATGGAATACATTTTATATAAGTCCATCAGCCACCATCTATCTATTTATTTATTTAAAACTTTTTATTTTGTATTGGGATATAGCCAATTAACAAACAATGTTGTAATAGTTTCAAGTGAACAGGGAAGGGACTCAGCTATACGTATATACATATCCATTGTCCCCCAAGTCACCATCTATTTAAATACTACCAATTAGATAATTTTTACTATCACTTTGTGAATATATTTTGATACTAGAGAATTATAAACTCTAACAAATAGCCCTGTAAAATATTTTTATTTAGTATTCTCCAATGTTTAAAATTCCTATATTTTCATAATCACATGCTGCTAAGGTTTTATAAGCAATTTGTTTTCTTCTTATATTTTGCTTATATCTTTTAATGTGCTTTCAATTTGTGTATTTAATAAGCTAATTCTAAATATGATGCTACCAAGGACTCATATTTAAGAAGTTTCCATTTGTTCAAAAGCAAGATTGCTACAGAATGGCCTTTTTCCATTTTTAGTATAGCTTATTTTTTGTTGTTATAACTTATAAATAGTATATTAAAGAAAGGAACTCTGTGGTAGTTGGTGGCAAGAAGACTGCACACATACATATGTTGGCGTATTGATTGGGGCATTTTCAGTTATATTTAACAAAGTCCACTAGAACCAATTTAAAGAAAAAAAAAGAAATACTATATTCATTTTATGTATCACATAAAATGACAAGAATGCATCAGCAATGAAGAAATGAACTGAAACAAAGGATCCAAATACTGAACAAACATTCTCTCTGTCTTTCACATCTGTTCTTTTTCTTGAATCTGCTTTATTTTCCTTCCTGATGTCACACTGCCATTCTATTTCCCAAGCTGTATGTTTAAAATAAAGATTTTAAGACATCCTGAGTTTTCCTGTTTTTGGACCCCCTACCTGGAGAGTAATTGAATTGGCCTTTTACATTTTTCATCTCCCAAGGAAGAACCATCATGAACTTGATCTTGGATTAGCTGCCCACTCCAAGTCAATAGACTGTACACAATATGATTGAGACATGTAATATTGACATGGAGAATTTGGCTGTACCAATATGATTTGAAGGGTACAAATCTCAGAAGCTAGAATGGAACTGGGCTTGAAAAATCAGCGTAATAGATGCTCACTACAATATCCATTATATTGAAACACTCACTACAGCTAGTGAATGTTGCTTAATATTATATTAAACACCTACTTTGCAGTCAGCATTGGACTTGACTTTTGGATAAGATGACTGAACTTTGAGGCCATTTATGTCTAGCAGTTAAAAGAAAAGTATCATTGTATAGTTTCTATCATGTGCCAGACAATGTAACAGACTCTTTATATATTATCTCATTGGCTATAACAATCCTAAAGCGCTGTGTGGCAACTGTGAAGCCACACTGCTCAGATTGTGCTTCAAGAGAACCAACTGCAGGAAACATTGTTGTTCAACAGCTTCTAGCTGCCACCTCTTTGAACGTGTCCCTTTGTTGACCCCCGACCCTGCTTTCCCAGAGCTGCTTGCTCCTAGCCAAGGTTAGGAATACTGGAAGTAAGCCATCTCTGCCCTCTGCAGGAGTCTTCTAGTGGGCAAGTTGCCTTGGGTGTTCTTCCTTGGCTGCAAGATCGTTTTAGTCTTTGGCTGTTGTCTGAGGCTCTCCATACCCAATTCCCTTCCCTTTCTCCTTTCCCAAGCGCCAAACCTCGCCTGCATGCAAAAGGCTGCCACCTTTTGCTCCATCTCCTTTTAGCCTGCACAAGTGGCTTCCCCAATAAATACCTTGAGAGATATTTTACCTTATCTTGGTGGACCTTGGTTTCCTAAAGGACTTAAAGTAATCCTTCCTCGTTTTTCAGACTAGAAAACCAATGCATAGAAAAGCTAAATAATTTTCCCAAAGTCACATATTAAGTGTTAGTAAAAGGGAAGTTGCAAAATCAAATATAGATCTTTCTTATGTGAAAATCCAGATTCTTTCTGCCTCATCATATGCTTTTCACAAGTTTTATAAGAGTGATATTATTAATTTAATGTGTGAGACATTTAAAATAATGATGGCAGGTAAAAAGCAATGTATAGTTGTTATTATCCTTTTGATTTTTGCCTTTGTTCATGTACTGTAAGACATTTGGAAAGCAGCTCAGCACAGCAACTTCTAGGAAAGCTATATGATGAATTGTGAACGTGACCTACATTTTCTTCTCTCCTGTATCCCTTCTCCCAGCCCCTGCAAAGTGACACTGTACCTGTTTTCATTAAGAAGTGATACTATTTTCTACCCTTGAATCTGGTTTGGCCTCATGACTTTCTTTGGCCAATGAGATATTAGTAAAAAATGATAGAAACTGAGCTTTTAAAAAAAAAAATTAATACATTGGGGATTACCTTTTTGTGGCTCTGAAGACTTTCCACCACCATGTGAACAAATCCAGGCAAATCTGCCTGAGGAAAAAAGAACATATGGAATAGAATAGAGTTGTTGAAGCAGAGAACCGCTCCTAGTACAGAATCCCCTCTTGACCTAACTTCCCCCATCTTCCCTGGCAGCTCACTAGAGACACATACATGATAATAGTTGAGACCAGCAGACAGTCCCTATATGATTACAACTAAATGGCTGAGTCACAGAATTAAAAACTAAATAAATGATGTTCTCCAAGCCACTCAGTTTTGGAGTGGTTGTTATGTAGCAAAATTTAACTGTTACCCAATTGTAGCTATAGGAAGGAAAATATTTGTAGTGCACACTATTAACTGTCTACCCAATGAATGTTCCTTCCCTCTTTCCTATTATCATTGTACTAATGGTCTTCAGGTTTTGGCTACATATGGAAAGCAGTGACAGATTTTATTTTCTTGGTCTCCAAAATTACTGTGACTGCTGCCATGAAACTAAAAGATGCTTGCTCTTTGGAAGGAAAGCTATGACAAATCTAGACAGCATATTGAAAAAACAGAGACATGAGTTTGCCCATAAAAGTCTGTCCAGTCAAAGCTGTGGTTTTTCCAGTAGTCATATACGGATGTGAGAGTTGGACCATAATCCAAGCTGAGTGTCAAAGAAGTGATGCTTTTGAATTGTGGTGCTGAAGAAGACTCTTGATAGTACTTTGGACAGAGAGGAGATCAAATCAGTCACTCCTAAAGGAAATCAATGCTCAATATTTATTGGAAGGACTGATACTGAACCAAAGCCACAGTATTTTGGCCACCTGATACGAAGAGCTGACTTGTTGGAAAAGAAGCTGATGTTGGGAAAGATTGAGGGCAGAAGAAGGGGGCGACAGAGGATGAGATGGTTGCATGACATTATCAACATAATGAACATGAGTTTGAGCAAACTCCAGAAGGCAGTGAAAGACAGGGAAGCCTGGTATGCTGCAGTCCTGGGGTCGCAAGAGTCAGACACAGTCATTCAGTTATTAATGACTGAATAACAACAAGCTTATGAAGCCTCTTTCCAATGCCCACTGGTTAAATATTGATTGGTATAAGCCATTCATAGTAATTCTTTTTATGTTGCTATTGACTAGGCAGCAAATATAATACTGACTAATGAGTCATCTGGGAGTTCTATTGCTGGACATTTCCAGATACAAAGAAGGAACATTTCACATTATGACTTTGAATACTACTTTGTGATAATACGATGCCTGGTGTGCTGGCAGCCTCCTTGAGGGCATGAGTGAAAGTCAAGAGAAACAGAGAAGCTGGCATAGATACCTGATATCACCGAGTCACACTGAATTAATCAACCCTTGAACTGCCTACTCAAGATTTCCTGTTATATGAAATAATGTATTTCTTACTCTTTAAGACATATTAGTTATATTTTTCTCTTAACTTTTTCTGTAACTTGATGACATCCAATTTGATACCGTGGTTAAATTTAAGCTTCTTAGAAATTCAGTACAAGCTTTTGAAACTTAATATATGTATATTCATGCCAGGAGATGAAATCTATCCACTAATAAACTTCACCTTTCAGAGTTTCTGTCCCCTTCTTTCCTCTTCTTCTCCAAACTTATACCAAGCTTTATAAAAACACTTAACGAGAAAAGCAGCATCTCAGTTGATGCAAAGAGAATGCTCTCCAATTTTCCCAAGTATTGCTGTATATTTCAGTTTTTTAAACACAGCCGATTCCTTTAAAGTGAACTTAATTAAATTGGGAAATTCTGTGCCACAAAATTAAATTACTAAAAGAGCAGCTAACATGATATATTTGATGCTTGAGAGAGTGGTCTGATCCCTTCAGAGAAGGTCGGAAACCATGGCCCCAAAATACTGTCTTCAAGATTCCTCCTGAAGTTAGACAATTAGGTAGGGAAGTAAACATGGTTTTTTGTTTGTTTGTTTGTGTTTCTAGTGTAAAGCACTATCCACTAGGATGCATGGTTGGCTCACAGTCTCCAATAAAATCCCTTGTTTCTAAAATATGTTCATAAATTATCCTGCCAAATCCAAAGTGTCTCATCTGGCTTTCTCAAAGCAAGCGTGCATGTTGCTGCTTTCTTATTTAAATGCAACCCAGAAAGTATATTGCTGTAAGAAGGAAAAGAATGATATTGGAAAGTAGCTGACATAAAAAGAGTAAGTTTGAATAGTGGCAACATTCTAAGTCTGATGAGAGTGCTATAGTTGAAGCCTCCAATTATTCACATCTCAAAAAAAATAAATTATTTCCAAAATGGCATCCATTCACCCAGGTATCCAGGATGTTGCAGGAATGTTTCCAAACTAATTTGAAGGGTGATGGTCTGAGAGGAATGTTAATGGAGATTTGTACTCTGGCAAGGAGATAGCAATGGCACCCCACTCCAGTACTCTTGCCTGGAAAATCCCATGGATGAAGGAGCCTGGTGGGCTGCTGTCCATGGGGTCGATATGAGTCAGACACGACTGAGCGACTTCACTTTCACGTTTCACTTTTATGCATTGGAGGAGGAAATGGCAACCCACTCCAGTATTCTTGCCTGGAGAATCCCAGGGATGGGGGAACCTGGTGGGCTGCCATCTATGGGGTCACACAGAGTCAGATACAACTGAAGCGACTTAGCAGCAGCAGCAGCAGTAGTCTGGCAAACACTAATAGGAGGCATTTTGACACCCTATGTTTCCTCCTTGGGAATGGCAGTGTCAATTATGGACTCCTCGGAGAAGGAACTGGTACCCCACTCCAGTACTCTTGCCTGGAAAATCCCATGGGCAGAGGAGCCTGGTAGGCTGCAGTCCATGGGATCGCGAAGAGTTGAACACGACTGAGCAATTTCACTTTCACTTTTCATTTTCCTGCATTGGAGAAGGAAATGGCAACCCACTCCAGTGTTCTCGCTTGGAGAATCCCAGGGATAGGGAGCCTGGTGGGCTGCCATCTGTGGGGTTGCACAGAGTCAGGCACAACTGAAGCGACTTAGCAGCAGCAGCAGTAACAGCATGTAATCTCATCTGCCAATGGAGAGGATGCTGGCTCAGAAGGGAGACAGCTTATCCGTCCATCAGCAAATAGTCATTTGTACTTGCAGTTCACCAGCACAGTACGGTCTGAGGTTTTATGATCAGAACTCCTGCCAAAGATAAATGAGTCATAGAGGTCAAAGGATTTGATGACGATAGATCTCAAATCATCTCTTAGGATCTCTTTCACATATCCTTTGGTACCCATGGTGTCACCAAATACTATAAGGACAGAAGCATTAGGTTTGGATATACTATTTTTTTTAATTTAGTGAACTAAAAAACCTGGGTGTTTTTATACAATGATGAAAAGGTTTTCATGATCTCAACCGTCAGAAAATCAGAGAAACATATCTTATGGCAAAATCACAGATCATGGTTGGCCCTGCTGCTTGTAGTGACCTCAGTAGTTAGTACATTTTACCATTCACTTCCAAACTTCCAGCCACTTCTCTCAGGACTGAATCCATGGCACATTTTTCAACTTTATGTCTCACTCGTTAAACCTTCATGCATGTACATGCTCACTTTCCTCCGCGCTTCTTCCTTAGCTCTTGTAATTTGCCATTTTCCTGCCCTTTGAGAAAAGGAATAAAGTTTCTTTCTTCCCCACCATCTGCTTATACCTTCTCATCCATTTCTTCCTATAAGAAACACAATTTCATCCACAAAACTTGTATTTGTTACTATGAATTTATTTATTTGCTAAGATACGTATCGATACAGAACTTTTATATAAAACAATATAGATACTTAATAAACATTAGCTAGTTTTTATTTCTTTTATCTTCCATGTTATGTGTCATATGTTCTTAGTTACAGAGTTCCCTAATTTACCATCTAAGATTGTCTGCAAAGGTGTCTGCCAACACCTCTCATCACTGAATGTCTGGTTACTCCCTCCAAGTGGTGAGATCTATTTCCCCTGTCCTTACCTTCTTGATGGGCCTGATCAACAGAATGTGGCCACAGAAGCATTGCAAGACTTCTAGGTCTAGATGGAAACTTTGACTTTTACCCTCTTGGAACCGATCTACCATATGAAAGGTTTGCAGAGTTATTATAAGCATGAAAAGCGAGAGAGGGACAGTCCACACCAGCCACTCCCAGCTGAGGCATGAGACATGTGAGTGAACCATCTTAGATGTTCCAGCCATAGCCAACTTTTAGCTAAATGCAACTGCGTCAACTCTATCTCTGCACAGATGCTCTGTCTCCACAAGCCTGGCACAAAGTGTGTACTTCTAAGCCAACAAACAATAATTGATTTTTTAAAGCCCCACTAAGTTCTGGGAAAGCTAGACATAGAGCAACACAAATAATTAAGGTGTCTACAATGTACAATATGAAAACACAGAGGGAGAGGAATGTGAATTCATGAAACCCCTAATGCCTAGATCAACATCATGCCAATAGTTATGATGAAAATCTCAA
>SJYC01099737.1:0-78063 GCA_006408675.1 Madoqua kirkii
GCAGCAGCAGCAGTATGTCATTTAGGTGATCTCTTCAAACCTGAGTAATTGCACTGCAGATATCCTTGGGACTTCTGCTCAACTGGCATCTCACGTGTACCACCATCAAAACCTGTTCTGAAATGCATATTTTCTGACCTGATTTCAAGCCCAGTGCTCATCATTCTGTCCAAAGGGTGTTCTTCAGGATATTTTTTGTGTGTTGATCCAAAAACATGGCCTCATCTGCTTTAATCTTTAATGTATCAAAGGAAATATGAAACTATCCATAACTATGAACAAACACTCTTTCAATAATCAGAAAATAAAGAGATGTGGAAATCACTTTCCCTAAACAAGTCCAAAGGGTGTTCTTCAGGATATTTTTTGTGTGTTGATCCAAAAACATGGCCTCATCTGCTTTAATCTTTAATGTATCAAAGGAAATATGAAACTATCCATAACTATGAACAAACACTCTTTCAATAATCAGAAAATAAAGAGATGTGGAAATCACTTTCCCTAAACATCCCCTGTCCACATAACATTGCAGGATCCAGTCTTGGTGGTATTAAGGACTTCCAGCTGATGTTGAGGGTTCTTCCAGATGTGTGAGCTCTTCCTTGGCATACTCAGGTTTCTTGACCTTTACTATGTTTTGAAATTTTGAAGTGTTGAAACTAATGTTTCACTGGATTGATGTTCCCTTCCTCTAGGTTCTGTAACTTTTATGAAAATAACCCTCACATCTAACTGCCAGCAAATCTCAGTTTTAATTTCAGAACTTGCATCAAAATGTCAATGGTGGTGACTAACATTAGCTTTGACACAAGCCATCCACTTTGTCATAACCACATGACATGATCATTAGCTTTTAATGTGGAAGAGATCATTTTCCATCAAGGTAGTATCATCTGTGGAACTTGGTTTTCCAGTACCCTGGACTAAACTTTTACTTCCAGTGTTGATTTTGCTGAGGCTGGTAGAAGCCTCATATCTGCTTATTGGCTACTTTGCAACAATTTTCTCTTATTTCTATCTGTTACTAGAGTCATACTATATTACTTTCTTTTAAAGCAAATTTTTGGACAGGAATCCTAATATTAGATAAATCATTTGAGTCAAGTATGAAGAAAAAAAATCCATTTCATCTGCATTAAGTTATCAGCAACCCTAAAGCATTTGTTGTTTGCAAGCACTGTAAACATGACCTCGCCTAGATGATTATGGTTCTGAATTAGTATTTATATGTGAACAAAATGTATGTAACCTAAAATATTTTATTCATTACTGAGTCCAGTGAGCTGTGTAGCTTTGGAGGAGATTTTACCAAAACTCATCTTCAAAGTTGTTCTTTTAAGCCTAACTTCCAGACTAAGGCTCATATAAAAAGCAATCATGGTGATATGAAATCTACTATCTGAAATTGTAGGTTTGATGTTTGTCAGCTTCAGTAATTTGAAGTTTTTGATATCTGTGTTAAAAACTTATTTCCCTGTTCTGTTACTTTTCCTGTCCTCTTATGTTGCTGCTTCTTTAGTAGTTGCTGCTTGGTTCAAATGGTGACGCCTGTACTGGATGTATATTTTCATTGATAGAGTAAGACTGGCTTTAATCAACTTTCAGTTCAGAGGAGAGGCTTAAAACTAACTCTTTAATTAATGAGTTTCTAGATAAATTTGGCTTTCATTCTCAAGAAGACTTTATTGCTATTAACACTTCTCATGATCTTTTGTCTAAATCAATGACTCAAAAATTTATTCTAATGAATAAGAGTGTTAGGACCATAATCATGTTGTAAAATTTTAACTGGAAATATTTTTTTAAATTTCATTCCTAATTATCAGTCTAAACTCAAGTGATCTTGCCCAGGTGTAAGTATGTCCTGATGCTGTCAGCCACCTTGCTCCTGAAAGTTTGACATGGTCTCACAGGTCCCCACATAAGTTAAGTAATATTAAACATAAGTTGCATTTGACCTTTATCTCATTCTGTAATAATTATCCAAAACCTTTCAGAGTTTTTATTTTTTTTTTATTCATACATGACAAAAGGCAAAAGCAAGAATATACAACACCAAATAACTCTGCCATGATACCACTTTGATTCAAGCATCTTCTGCTGGGCAAGTGATGTGGGCTGCAAAGAAATTCAACACATATAAACATTTTATGAACCACAGGAGGCAAGATAACTTCATTCTCTACCTAGAAATAAGCTCCCCAGTACTATGAGAGCTGTCACTTAGGATAAGGGTTTTGCTGCTTGCCAGCTTCAGTGCTAGAGCCAGTCACCTAACTTTTCCTGGGATTTTAGTGTACACCTTTGAAGTGTGAGTAATGGTGGCTGATTGTATTTGAGGCCACTTCCTCCCTCCTCAAATGAAGTTTCTACCCTTAATAGCTGTCCCTGCCCAATTGACCTTATAGAAGAAGAAGGGGAAATGGAGAAACCAGCACATCGGTTCTGTGGGGAGGGAGCCCTGTTCTAGGAGGAAGGAGGAGATTATTTTCCACCCACATCTTGGTGGCATCCTCCAAGTGTATATACACAAAGAGAATCTGTTCTCTTTCGCTGTAATACTGACTGTTCTCTTCACCTCTTTTGTCAATGAGCTTATTTAAAATCAAGTGCTTCCTTTTTTTTCTCCCAAAGTAGAGGAAAAAATATGTCTCCTCAGTTTCAGCTGTAATCTGCTGAAATAGCATGAACCTAGCCTGGAGAATCCCAGGGACAGAAGAGCCTGGTGGGCTGCCGTCTATGGGGTCGCACAGAGTCGGACACCACTGAAGCGACTTAGCAGCAGCAGCGGCAGCAACAGGGCTTCCCTGGTGCCTCAGACGGTAAAGAATCCACTTGTGATGAGGGGACCTGGGTTTGATCTGTGAGTAGGAAAGATCCTCTAGAGAAGGAAATGGCAACCCACTTCAGTATTCTTCCCTGGATAACTCCATGGACAGAGGAACCTGGAGGGCTACAGTCCATGGGGTCACAAAGAGTCAGACACAACGAAGTGACTAACACTTTCACTTTCTTTCTTTCTTTTTTTAATTTATTTATCACTTTCTTTCATGCCCTAATGGCAGCCAAATGTTGAGAGAAAGTGAGAGGGCATGAAGAAAAGGATGGTTAATGGATCAAGGAGCTGTAGCCTGGCATAATGAGGAGGTTTTGAAGAGAATGCGGGGATTTGGAAGCTTACTGTGCCTTAGGCAAATGAAAGAGTTTATTTCTGTCCACATCCATCCATAACTTTCTGCGTAAACATGCTTCCTGCTTCCATGGCACAGTTAATTGAAAAGATAGTTGTCATTCATCCCTTTAAAACAGAGTTAGTTATTTGACTGAGAATCCAGGAGCAAGGTTGCCTATGAACTTGGCTGCTATAACTGGAAGGTCACTTTGATACAGGTCTTGGGTCTGCCATTTTAGGAAATAGAAGATTAGAGCCAGGGGCAGAAAAAAGAAGAGAAAATGAAAACAGTAAATGTCTGTCTCAAGAACGACAGACATGCTCTACCACTGGGGCAGAAATAGAAACCTATCTGGACCTTAGTGCTGACTGCATTTCTGCTTCTCACTTAGTTGCTTCCTGTGTATGGACATCTTTTAAAATCTCCCCTTTATCATGAGGATTGTTGGTCAAGTCTTTGTTCCTTGAAGCCAAAATTACTTGATGGGTAATTTTGACATTATTTTGCAAATAATAATAATCATGAAGTATTAAAGAAGAATAACACAAAAGAAAACTCGTGAAATTGATGGGAGAAGCTACCCAGGAAGGAGTAAAACTTTGGATGTATTAGTCACACACACACACGTGAAGGTCAGAAAAACTTTATGTGGAGGCTTAAATACAAAAAATGGAGTAAAAACAGGTGTGGACATGCTTCAGGGAAAATGAGAAAGGTTAACACAATGGGTCAAAACAATTTAGGATGGAGCCAACGTATTGTAAAGAAAATGCCAAAGAAGGTTAAGTTTTCATATATTCTCCTCTCTGACAGATTCTTCAATTCCAATATTTTTACACCTTTTTTCTTCTATAAAAATCATTGAAAAAAATTATTTCCTTTTTTGCACATACTTTGTATTAACCTTTCCTAATTAAATTTTGAACTCTTCTTTTATTTATGAGATATTTAAAATGTTATTGTTACACTGAGCACTATTTTCCATCTTTAACAACTTGCAAGTAATATAATTCCTTAACAATATTTTTGTGAAAAGGTCAGTGAGGCCACAGAACACATTTAGTTGACAGCACTTGGAGTTTCTGCATTTAAAGACAGGTTCAGCTGTTTTCAAGTCCATCTATTTCTTGTTTATTTGGAACTTTATCTTATGAACTGTAAATGTCACTTCTTATTTATTAAGTTATTTATCTGGCTTTCCCCTGGGTCATCACTGGGACTCACTAAGGACTCACTCAGTACTTAATTTGGTTATGATTCCTATCAGAAATGACCCTGGAAGGAGTGGATGTGGAAAAAGCCATCTACATTTGGCAGTTTTGATTTAGGACAGATTTAAAGTTCTCAGGGCAGAAGACTCACTGCTTTGCAAAGGAGATGCTTTATGGTGCTTCGAAACATATAGTCTATCAGTAGAACCCAGAAGCTAGTAGCTCTCAGTAACAACACCATGTGGACAGATTGGGCCAGCAGCCTTGGCTAACACACACGCACAAACACTGCAGCTGTCAGGTGTTCAGATTCCCTTTGCTTCAGTGTTTCTCCAGGTGGTCCAAGCCTGAGTTACCTAGAGAGCTTTTCAGATGGCATATGATGTATATCTGTATGTGTGTAGGGGCACACACTTATCTTTACACACTCATAAGCATATACATAATACATGGACAGATTCACCTCCATGGATGAGAACGCTTCAGTAGATTGTGTTGCTCAAATGTTGTTTGCTCTTGCATCCATTCCTTACAGTGGAGGACAGAGGAGCAGAGATAGCAGGGTTTGTGTGCTCAAAACCTCCCGCTTCTTTCTGCAGCAGATTGAGATGCAACAAAAACTCCACTGTAAGTTCTGCTCCCCCTGGGTGGTTGTTCTTACAGAGTCTTTAGCTCCAAAGGGGCAGCCCTGCCATGGCCACCTGGAATTTTCAGAGCTCCCTTCTTCAACAATTTCTGTTTTCCTGGATGGTCACTAGTGATCCACACTCTCTAATGTTTGCATATATAAACAATAATATTATTGTTGTTATTACAGTTGCAATAATTAAATATTTTATAGTGCTTCCTATTTGCAGGCCACTCTTTATAAGCTATTAAGCCATTTAATCCTCATCGCAACATATGAGGTAAGTTCTAGTACAGGAAGCCCTCTACATATGAATGAGCTCTATTCTGAGAGCACATTCGTAAGACCAATTTGTTTGTAAGTCCAACAAAGTTAGCCTACGTATCCATCTAACACAATCTGCTATATAGTACTATACTATAATAGGTTTATACAACTTTTCACACCAATAATAAATTTTAAAAAACATAAAAAATAAAGAAAACATGTTTAATCTTCCAGTATAGTATCTTGAAAAGTACAGTAGTACCAGTTACATCACCACTATTTTTATGTTTGCTTCTGGACATCATGGGCTTGAAATAAAGATACTGTACTACTGTACTCTATACTTGGAGAAGCAAATGGCAACCTGCTCCAGTGTTCTTGCCTGGAGAATCTCCAGGGACGGGAGAGCCTGGTGAGCTGCCATCTATGAAGTCGCACAGAGTCGGACACGACTGAAGCGACTTAGCAGCAGCAGCAGCAGTACTCTATACAGTAGTGTATTATACAGCAATGCACACAAAAACACAACGACTTGTAGAGGATGCACAGACATGATGGTGTGCACCAGACACATGAACTAACTTACCTGATTGGACATGTGAACTCATGTTCACATCTTGAAAGTTTGCATCTTGAAGGTTTGGATGTATGGGACTTACTGTCTTATCATTTCCTTTCTGTGGGAAAGGCATCTCAGACCTGGAGGGGCTCAGTCACTTGCCTGTGGTCATACTGCTAGAAAGTGTGATGTGAAAGTGGCAGCCTGGCTACATACATATACTATCAATAGTGTGCACATATGATGGAGTGCCCGGACTCTCTCCATGCATGTTCACACGCAACTCATCTCCATCTCCTCCACATCCAGAAATAAATGCAGCTATGGAAATCTGGGTCCCATCCTCACCCACTGAATTAGCATATGAGGGTGTGGTCCAAGTAATAGTATGATCAGAACATTTTCCAACGGATGTACATTTACAGCCCTCTTTAGGAGTCTAATTGTAACACAGAATTGGGAGGACTTTCACAGAGGGAGAGTTGTTTTTTTAAACCCATCCTTTTTCTTTTTACCTGTTTTAGCCAGAAGCCAGTGTAGTATAGATTTGTTTTTAATGTCAAAGGATATTTTCTTATTGTTGTTGTTCAATCGCTAAGTCATGTACAACTCTTTGTGACCCCAGGGACTGCAGCACCCTAGGCTCCCTTGTCCTTCACTATCTCCCAGAGCTTGCTCAAACTCATGTCCATTGAGTCAGTGTTGCTATATAATCATCTGATTCTTGATTGCCCCCTTCTCCATTTGCCTTCAATCTTTCAAAGGTGCTATTCACATCAGGTGGCCAAAGTATTGAAGCTTCAGCTTTAGCATCAGTCCTTCCAGTGACTATTCAGGGTTGGTTTCCTTTAGGATTGACTGTTTTTATCTTTCTAGGATCTTTCTAGAGTTCCATAATCCCCCATTATGGTCTTTTTCTGTGAAAAACATTCCTGCATATTGCCTCGTCTGTCTACCCCAAGTGAGTTGTTAACACCCTCCTCAGCTTGTAAGTATAGCCATGCTTTCTGCTTTAAATATTATACATTGATAAATTGAAATCTGTCTTAATTGAAAATTGATTAATGGGTGAATACAGGCCTTTCAAGGCTAGTCCCATACCATATGGGCATCTCGGAGGCAGGGGTGATATGAGGTGATATGAGATACAGCCCCCAAATGCTATTTCAGTAACCTCGTTAGTGATGAAAGGGCTCAAGACAAAGATATGAATCTCAGTATTTTCTTGAAAGGGAAATTGTTCTGGTAATACAGGGAAGAAATTGAGAAAAAACGTAGTGAAATATGTATTCTCTATACTTAGAGAAGGTGCTAGCGTGTGACATCAGGAAAATAAAACCTCCTACACTTTTTCTGAGACCAGCAGACTTGATTTTAGCTTCTCCGCAGTATTGAAGAAGCCCCAGAGGCCCAGCTAAAGGAGAGAGCAGGGTATGTGACTTAAAGTCTGTTCTAATGATATGAAAAATCTTCTATTATGATAAGAAAATAGCATCAAAATAAATCATATTCTGGTGACACAGTGAAGTAGATTATCTTTCTACTCTCTGTTCTAGTCAAGCACAGTTTTCTCAACTCTAAAACTAGGGAATAATAATTCTACCATCATTGACTGTTGAGGGTAGATGACTGCGTTTACAGCTATATAGCACTGAGTACTACCACCCCCAAATGCTAAGTGTCAGCTGCTAGTGCTGGTATTATAATTTATAATGAATAATATAATTTCTGATCAAAAGGCTCAATCATAAAAGTTGAGGTTTGAATTTTGCTTTATCCATGGATGGCTTGAGAGTTTAATGTAGCATTTTGACTTCCTTTTTTTCTGAAACTAGAAATTATATCCAGTTTCTATTATGACATAATGGAATACAAGGACAACATTATAATATTTTCTATTAGAAATCTAAGCTAGAGACTTTCTTGAGGAGGCAGAGTTACTACAAGAATAGTCAGAACTCAAACACCAGTTTTCTGACAAATTGCTATAAACCAAGACAAACTATGGTGGTTGCTGAGTCATGTCCAGCACTTGTAACCCCATGGACTATAGCCTGCCAGGCTCCTCTGTCCATGGGATTTCCCAAGCAAGAGTACTGGAGTGGGTTGCTGTTTCCTTCTCCACCTTCTCCAGGCTCCACCTTCTCCAGGGAATCTTCCTGACTCAGAGACTGAAACTGAATCTCCTGCATTGTAGCCAGGTTTTTTTTGTTGTTGTTTTGTTTTTTGTTTTTTGTTTTTTTTTTAATGACTGAACCACAGATAAAGCCTAAATAATGGAGGGATATTTTCTATAATGGTTCAGAGGAACAAAGGGAGATATTTTATTGGAAGTTGGGCTAAGGACAGGGTATCACTAAAAATCTGTTAATTTGCTTAAATTTTGCCTGGATGTTTTCATAGATTGCTCTGAGTTAGTGAGCCTTAATATTTGGGGTCTCAGATGACCATGGGCTTGGCCCTAGAGCCATTTCTTTCTAATCCAGTTAGAATTGACCTCATCCTTTTCCCTTACATGATAAATAAGGCTTCACCTTGCCCTCAGCATGAATGGTGGCTTGGAATAGGTTCTAATTCAAAATAAGACCAATTCACTGCATGTGGGCAACTCAGTTGTGACTGTCTCTACCGAAGCTGCCAAACCAATGCTGGGTACATTTCAGGGTATAATTTAATGGCCTTAAAATCCTAGATCAACCAAACTTCATTTTATTTAAATTCCTCTGCTCTCTCTTTGGTAGATTTTGCCTTGTGTCAAAGACAGAAAGCCTGGAAGTACTTGGGCAAGTTTTGGACAATTTGAGATTGTTTCCCTGCTTGTCTTTTGTCAGTAAAGACTAGACCTGTGTCTTCTATGCAGAGAAGAGTTCTGTGATCACTCCTAAAAATAAAATGCTATATAGAGGCTTGTTCATTCAAAATGGCAGAACTCTTCATTATGACCATCCATCTTGGGTGATCCTCCACAGCATGGCTCATAGCTTCCTTGAGTTACACAAGCCACTTCACTATGACAAGGCTGTGATCCATGAAACATCTATTTCCGTTTCAGTGATTATGCTAAAACTTTTAACTGTGTGGATTATAGAAAACTGTGGAAATTTCTTAAAGAAATGGGAGCACCAAACAACCTTACTTATCTCCTGAGAAACCTGTATGTGGATCAAGACACAACAGAACCAGACATGGACCAACTGACTGGTTCAAAATTGGGAAAGGAGTACTACAATATTGTATACTGTCATCCTGCTCAATTCATATGCAGAGTATATCATGCAAAATACTGGGCTGAATGAATCACAAATTAGAATCAAGATTGCCAGGAAAAATATCAACAACCTCAGATATGCAGATGATACCATTAAAATAGCAGAAAGTGAAGAGGAACTATAGAGCCTCTTGATGAGTGTGTAAGAAGAGAGTGAAAAAGCTGGCTTAAAGCTCAACATTCAAAAAACTAAGATCATGGCATCCAGTCCCATCCCTTCATGGCAAATAGATGGGGAAAAAGTGGAAGCAGTGACAGATTTTATTTTCTTGGGTTCCAAAATCACTGTGGATTGTAACTGCAGCCATGAAATTAAAAGACTATTGCTCCTTGGAAAGGAAAGCTATGACAAACTTAGACAGCTTATTAGAAAACAGAGACATCACTCTGCAGACAAAGATCTGTATAGTCAAAGCTATGGTTTTTCCAGTAGTCACATGTGGATGTGAGAGTTGGACCATAAAGAAAAAATGCTGCTGAGCAGTGAAAAAAAATGACACTCTCAAACTGTGGTGCTGAAGAAGACTCTTGAGATTCCCTCACACTGCAAGGAGATCAAACTAGTCATTCCTAAGGGAAATCAATTCTGAATATTCATTGGAAGGACTGATGCTGAAGCTGAAGCTTCAGTACTTTGGTCAACTGATACTAAGAGCTGACTCACTGGCAAAGACTCTGATGCTGGGAAAGATTGAAGGCAAAAATAGAAGGGGATGGCAGAAGATGAGATAGTTAGCATCACTGACTTGATGGACCTGGATTTGAGCAAACTCCAGGAGACAGTCTGGAGAAAGGACAGGCAACCCACTCCAGTATTCTTGAGCTTCCCTGGTGGCTCAGATAATAAAGAATCCACCTGCAGAAGACCTGGGTTCAATCCCTGGGTTGGAAAGATCCTCTGGAGAATGGCGTTACGACCTACTCCAGTATTCTTGCCTGCAGAATCTCCATGGAGTAGCAAAGAGTAAGACATGACTGAACTACTGAAAAACGATTCAAAATTAGCATCATAGGACCAGGGCCAAGGTAAGCTGAATGAAGCCCTCATCTGGAGCCTAAAACTTAAATAAGTGACCAAAATAATCAAGACAAAAATAATAAAATATTAATTAAAAATCAACCTAACCCGTACGGAAGTTTAAGAATTCCGCGGCAACTGATGGAGTGTTTCGATTGCCGGTGTCTCCCCGCAGGAGCTATATTGAAGACGATGTCTGGAAGCTTCTACTTTGTCATCGTTGGTCACCATGATAATCCAGTTTTTGAAATGGAGTTTTTGCCAGCTGGAAAAGCAGAATCCAAAGACGATCATCGCCATCTGAACCAGTTCATAGCTCACGCTGCCCTCGACCTTGTAGGATGAGAACATGTGGCTGTCAAACAATATGTACTAGAAGACGGTGGACAAATTCAATGAATGGTTTGTCTCGGCATTCGTCACTGCGGGTCATATGAGATTTATTATGCTGCATGATGTCAGGCAAGAAGATGGAATCAAGAACATCTTTACTGATGTCTATGATTTATACATAAAGTGTGCAATGAATCCATTTTATGAACCCAATTCTCCTATTCGATCCAGCACATTTGACAGAAAAGTTCAGTTTCTTGGGAAGAAACACCTTTTAAGCTGAATGCAAAAAAAAAAATCAGAAGTACACAATGTCACTACAGTGGGGTATACTCAGGAAGGTGTACATTGTAAGTAACTATTAAATAGCATGGTAAAGTTTTACTGGTAGTCTGTTTATCTAAACCTAATGAAATTGCTTCTATATTTAAAAAATAGTACATTCAGTTTCTTACAGGTATGAACAGATTGCTATTTGCTTGTGAACACTTATTTATAAAGAGCTCTTTATTGGTAATCTTGAAATGTCTTTATTTTTAAAAATTGAGAATAAGCTTTGGACTTTCCTCATTCAGATGGTTGATCTTGATGAAGCACTCCAGAACCAAGTATCATTGTCAAGATTTGGTAGGCAGATTTAAAAAGAAAAGCTTCTGCAGTAGGGAATGTAGTTGATAGCACATACATGAGCTCATCTATAGATCACAAGATGCTATGAAAACACATAGGCAGTATACACAGCTCCGCCCAAGAAGCCGGAGCAGACCGTGTTGCAGTGCCAAATGCCACAGGCCTGCCCCTATCAGAGACTAGAAACAGTGATCCTGCTGTAATTCGAGACTCCTGAGCCCAGGTTTGTATAGTGGGAGGCCAGGGCCACAGTGACAGGTTATGTTCTTGTTTCCTTTCCCTCAGACAATAAGGATTAAGTGAACCTGTTGATAGATGTACTAATAGAAGGTTGTAAGGCAGTTGTAGAATTGTAAACAAAGAAAAGCTTGTATCACATTAGCACTTGTACTCTAGGCTTTTCAGGCTATATACCTGTATACCCGAGCAGGCGGGAGTGGTCTGATTTTTTACTATAACAGTGTGGGATCTTAATTGTAAACCACTAAATGTCCATTGAGAAGCAAGTAAATGTTCATTGAAAACCAGGTATTTTCTGTGCTGTGAGCACTTGAAGAATTTTGTTCCATTCTGAATGACCTGAGCAAGGAATTCTCAGTTTGGTCTTGTATCTTTATGTGAAGCTGCTATCAGTTTTTTACCCTATTTATTTGATTTCCTAAATAAAGATGTTTGTCCGAGAAAAAGAAATCAACCTTAATGCAAAAAATCCGTGATAATACTAAATTGAAACTGCAAATGAAATTAGAATTCAGTACTGTATTTCACAGCCCTTCCTCACTCGCCTCACTAGGCTACTGATTTTTTTTTTCTAAATATTTCCTTCAAATATTTCTCTCAATTACTGAGTTTTTGTGTCTGTTGAAGTTTCGCTCAAATAGCATATACCTCTCTTTTCTTAGCCTGGCCCAAATTAGATTCTTATTAATCTTGCAGGGAGATAGTTAGATAATGAGGTCCAACCTACTGCACATTTTTCATAATAGCTTATAAAACTCAAGCTGTAGAAAAGACCTAGTGTAGCAAATTCAGGGAATTTTGAAAGAATAAAGAATAATGATGCCTATTCATTTCATGCTCTCAACAATCATATGAAATGGACATTAAAAAAAAAAATTGAGGCCATGTGTCACCAGGGATTGAACCTGCAATATAGTAAGTTCATTTACCCAGGATACGAGAGTAAAGGAGGAAGCTGAGTTTCAGAGTCAGATGGGCTGAGTAGAGTGTCAGGAAGCAGAAATGAGAGCCCATGTTGTCCCAGAAAAGAGCAAGAGCTGTGAGATGTGGGAAAGCTGTTTCCTATGGGCATTCTGGTTCCTAGTTCTATACTCTGTAAGGCCAACTGTACTTCTACCCTTGGGTTCCATGAAATTCTTCTGTATCCTTCAAAGAAATTGCCATCATCAACTTGTGTTAAAAAGGTAAATTTCTCCTTGCTCCCAAAAGTAAGACTTTACTGGTTGAAGTTTGATTCTTCCAAATCTCTACCCTGACAATATCCATCTCAGTTTTTACTTGGATAGCTCCATTAACTTTCATCATTTAGCAGTTATTCCATTTTCATTAAATGTTTACAATTTTTCAAGAGAATGTTTTACAGTTATTTTCTTTTTTATAATATAAGTTTATAGAAGTACACACATATTGCTTTAATTTTTTAACTGAATTGTACTTTTGATGCACTAATTTTCAGCTCCCACAGTATCCAGTTGTATTATGTACACAGGTGTCACACAATAAATATTTTAGGAAGACCAAAATCCATCTATTGACTATTTTTATTTTTACCAAGATACAAAGACAAATATCATCTCCAACAGTATTAATATGCAATCATATATTATAAGCATAAAAAGATGTTCTCTTTCTGTGCTGTTAACCCTGGAATAAGCAAGCCTGAATTACGAGATATTGTAACTCCTGAGAGCCACCAATGACAATAGAAAACATGAGTGCAAAGCTCAAATGGTTTGTGTGTTCACCAGAAGCTCAATTCAAAATTATGGCTCAATAATTCAACTTTCTCCCTATGAGCTTGTTTTATTTTTAATTTTATATCCTAGCTAGATAGAGTACCAAGCACAAAATATACACAGAAAAAAAAAAAAACACAGAGCCTAGGAAAATAAGTACTCATAAATCCATTATAACTGAGTTGTATAAGAATTAGTTTATTTTCATAATCTGGGCATCTGCATTTTTTATTATAATTTTTATTAACATACATTCAAGTTCCCTAATTCTTAACATCTTTTATTCTTCTGATAATCCTACTGAAGGAATTGTTTGTCCATGATAGATTGCTTTGATTTCTAGCCTTCCCATTTAACTTTTTATAATTCTTGTTGTTATTTGTTTATTTGGGGCTATGCTCTGTCTTCAGTGCTGCAGAGGCTTTTCTCTAGTTGTGGCAAGCAGTGGCTACTCTCTACCTGCCTTGCAATGGTTCCTCATTGTCGTGGCCTCTCGTGTTGCAGAGCAGTGTCGCTAGGACACATGGGCTCAGTAGTTGTGGTTCGCAGGCTCCACACACAGGCTCAATACTTGTGGCACAGGGGCTTAGCTGATCCATGGCATGTGGGATCACCTCGCTTCCTAGATCAGGAATCAAACCCCTGCCCCTTGCATTAGCAGGCAAATTCTTTACCACTGAGCTACCAGGAAGTCCTGCATTAGTTTTAGATAGCATTTCCTAGAGTTGGGTTTTGAGGCAAGTGATGGACATGTATTAAAAATACCAATGCATGTTTCTGAACCCACTCTTTGAATTTCCATATCCTCAAAGTTTACCAAGTCCAAAGCAAACATATTGAATCCAAGCTGGCAAAAAAAAATTTTTTTAAGTGTAACTTTATGCAGAGTTACTGGAAATTCCAGTGCAGATCCAAATAGCTAGAAATCACTAAATGGCCACTCCTTGAAATAATAGTTAAAATTATTGTGCTGAGTCATGCTTAGAGCCTATGAAGAAGGCTATTTTCTCTCTACTGATGCAAAACCCCAGGAAGACTCTTAGCTGTCCCTCTGTGATATCAGCCTTTAAGGACGATAAATATATCCTTCAAAAATTTAACATAACTCCATCAAATTATTGAGACTCAGTTTCCTCACTTGTAAATTGGCAGTAACAGTATCAATTTTGAAAGAGTTTACGAGAATTTAAGCAGTTAATGTATAAGGGTTTTTTGTTATACCCTCTGTGTAACTGTGCTCCAATTATATAACATTGCTGTTTTTATGATTGTTATGATTTTACTTTTACAGTTTATTTCCTTGTCATTAATTTTCAAACCTGTATTATGAACCTTGATTTAAACATATAACATCTTTGGGGATAATCAAGATATCCTTAGGTTTATTATTTGCTATATAAGAAACACATAGTTCAAAGATCTGCCTTTCAAGTTTCAGAAGGTACATTTTATTCACTGTGTACTCTATCTGGTGAAAAATGGGTTTTGCTTTCCTTTATCAGCATTTTCTCATGACTGGGATGTCCTGGGTCATGGTGTAGTTGTATGTCCCTCTGGAAAGACTTTTTCTTTGACTTGATTACTGCAGCCCTTATTTTTTATTTGACTGAGACACTTCCTTCAAGATTGAATGTTAAACGTTAGTCACCTATTCGGAAAGACATCAACTTGCCATCTAACTAAGGATGTCTGTCTTATTTTCACTCTGCCCTTCTCTGACTTTCCAACTAGAATCTAAGTTCCTTCATGACTGTACTGTTTCATTAAATTCTGTAGCCCTTAGAAAACAAATATCCAGATACTAGGTTTTAAACGAATGAACAAAAATATGTGCAAGATATGTTAAAAAATATACAATAAAATGTAATAGTGTTCTTAATTTTTACAGTTATTTGGCTACTCTCTTCCATAAAATAGAACATTTTGGAAGATTGTGTTATGCAGATGTTTTTCACTTAGTGGCTCTCTTTTACCAAAAGGGATCCTGATTTCCTGAAAGAATGAATGTAAAACTCAGAGGTGGCAATGGGATTCTAGGCACTAGGAAAATCTGACTTAGCCCTGTTATCAATAATTGTAACAACTATGGGAATGAAGCATGAAAAAATTATTTATTCTTGTCAATTTCTAAAAAATAAGCAGATGACAAAATCCTTCTAGTTGTTTATTGATTCTGTTTGGTTGTAATGAATTCAGATATGTTTCATGTAGACATGTTCAGCAATTTTGAATATTGGGTAAGTGTTAGAATGACAGATAGTATGTGGATGGGCTTGATATATATTCTTACATCAGCCAGTAGCTGTTCAGTTTCTGTAAAATTATAGAAAATTTGCATTCATGTCAGGGAACTCTATCAAATCAAAAAAGATAACATGAAATTTCAAAATGTAATGTACAAATATTTTTCTAGATTCTCTTTTATGAACTTTTCTTAGATATAGAATCTTTTTCCTAAAATAAATTAAAATCACAAAGGCTGTATTCACTGATAATTCTGGTCCTGTGTACAGTGAAAAACACTACATTTGACACTAACAAACTGGAGCAGCTTTATGTTTATTTTTCATCTAATTTGTTGTGTTTGTATAGACATAACTTATCCAAGAATAATACAATTAAAATGCTAAAATTGTGCCAGATATATTTAATTCTAGTGGGCTGCAGTCCATGGGGTCACTAAGAGTCAGCCACGACTGAACGACTTCCCTTTCACTTTTCACTTTCCTGCATTGGAGGAGGAAATGGCAACCCACTCCAGTGTTCTTGCCTGGAGAATCCCAGGGACAGGGGAGCCTGGTGGGCTGCCATCTATGGGGGTCACACAGAGTCGGACATGACTAAAGTGACGCAGCAGCAGCAGCAGCAGCAGCAGCAGCAGCAGTGATATTAAAGATAATATATCTGATCAAACATAAAAAGAACCAGCACCAGCATCTTCTTTCTTGATGTACTTTGGGCATAAGTCTATGATATTAATCACCTGAGATGTCATAACCAAATGTCTAATAAATAATTCTCCCCAATTCACAAGATTTAAAAAATGAAATTTCCAGATAATAGAGTGATAATTTGGTTTACAACATAATTTGTCATTATGTGTACTTAATCTTGTTTTTTTCTTGGTTGTTTTTTTTGTTTTGTTTTGTTTTGTTTTGCTTCTTTCTCACGTTATCTAGGAGAAGGCAATGGCAACCCACTCCAGTACTCTTACCTGGAAAATCCATGGGTGGAAGAGCCTGGTAGACTGCAGTCCATGGGGTTGCAAAGAGTCAGACACGACTGAGCACCTTCACTTTCACTTTTCACTTTCATGCATTGGAGAAGGCAATGGCAACCCACTCCAGTGTTTTTGCCTGGAGAATCCCAGGGATGGGGGAGCCTGGTGGGCTGCCGTGTATGGGGTCATGCAGAGTCGGACACGACTGAAGCGAATTAGCAGCAGCAGCATGTTATCTAATAGTTGTGCTGTATGCCAAGTCACTTCAGTTGTGTTCGGCTCTTTGTGACCCTATGGACTGTACCCCACGAGGCTCCTCTGTCCAAGGGATTCTGCAGACAAATACTGGAATGGGTTGCCATTTCCTCCTCCAGGGGATCTTCCTGACCTAGGGATCAAACTCCTATCTGTCTCCTGCTTTGGCTGGCAGGTTCTTTACCACTAGCACCACCTAAAGACCAGTGAGAACTAGAAATCATTTGAATCCTCCTTTTATTAAAAAAAATGTATGATATTTATAACACATCTTAAAATAGGTAGAAAACACTTCTGGATAGTCTTTTATCTGTTCACTGAGTTAATCTGAAGAATGCTTTTTTTCTGCATATATAATCTATTACTTAGTGATTCCAGAGAAACTTTATGCATTGGTATATTTAAAATAGGAAGTGACCAGATTACTGCCCTTATTATTAAACCCCAACAGACTACTCTGTCCATGTGATTTCCCAGGCAAGAATACTGGAGAGGGTTGCCATTCCCTCCTACAGGGGATCTTCAGGCCCAGGGATTGAACCCACATCTCCTGCATTTGCTACGATGGCAGGCAAATTCTTTTCCACTAGTGCCACCTGGGAAGCCCCTTTATAGTTGCTGCTGCTGCTGCTGCTGCTGCTAAGTCACTTCAGTCATGTCCGACTCTGTGCAACCCCATAGACGGCAGCCCACCAGGCTCCCCAGTCCCTGGGATTCTCTAGGCAAGAACACTGGAGTGGGTTGCCATTTCCTTCTCCAATGCATGAAAGTGAAAAGTGAAGTCGCTCAGTCCTGTCCGACCCTCAGCGATCCCATTGACTGCAGCCTTCCAGGCTCCTCCATCCATGGGATTTTCCAGGCAAGAGCACTAACATCTAGTAAATATAATGCTCAATATGAGGCACAGATGCTCAAGAAAGCACTCAAAATAGTGTATCAAATCTAGAATAAGGAAATCTGCGCTTCTTCATTAATCATAATTATAATTTAACTAGTTTTAGGGGTCAGGAATTGAGTTTAATTCTAAAATTTAGGAGCACAGACGTCAGCTTTGAATATTTTCCAAACATCTCGTGACCATAGGTTTGTAGAATGGAAACGCTATTCCTCATGCAGAGAATATCCCCACTGTCAGTCAGCCCCAATCATGCTTGTCTTTAAGAAGAAAATCATCCCAGTCATTCAGAACTCAAAATAACTTCCAGTGGGAAACTTCGTAACGTCAACACAAGCCTCATCCGCAAATCCCCAGCCCAGATAATTCTGGTTTAATATCTTGAAAATGAAACCATCACCCAGAACATTTTATTTTCCATTGTCCATTTGAGGTCTCATTCCAGCCAAAGTTACAAAATTTGGATGTGCACACTTTTAAGAGTCGAGGGAGGTATGTAGTTTGTTGTAGCTTCTCTAAAGATTATGTACACAGTCTTTAAGACCATTTTGGAAAGAGCAGGAACCTCAAACTCACATGTATTTTTCATTACTTTCTAGTTACTATTTCTTAAATTGTTAGAAATGGGATAATAACCTGAAGACTATCCTCCTGTGCTTTGCTGAAAGGGAAGATGGGATTGCCACCAAATCCCTAATTGAGACCAAATTAGAATAAACGATTGTTAAGCTCTCCAGCCTAATTGTGGATGGTGTGTGTTTGACATTCGCTAAGATATAAATTAAAATAAAAAGAGCATTTTCAGAGGTATTGGAGGAGCTTTGCATTAATGATGGCCTCCTTTGCACAGCTGAAGCTTTGCATTATTCATAATGTCATTATCAGGACTATTCAGTGTTGAATGATTTCTTCACCCAGAAATTGTACAGCCTGACCAGATAAGTAATATCTGTAGTTTGTATTTATTCTTATGACTGCTTACTGGGGTATGGCTTCTTTTATCTCTGCTGTGAGCTTACTTACTGCTGCTCAGCGGGATGTACCATCAGTGACATAAGCTTTATTCTTTTACAGATGCAGAGCGCTGCACCAAAGTATTAAATCCTGCAAATGTGGGGGAAAATTCAAAGGCTTTAATCTTGGACTGGCAATAGTCATTGTACCGCTGCCATATGTCAACGCTGAAGTTAAGTTTCGAGTCTGCTCCTAGTCAGGCAGGCATGTGGGCATGTGCTGCTGCTTGTTTGTTTAAGATAGAGTCTTCCCTGCCACTGCAATAACTTTGCATCCAAAACCTTTTCATCTGCACAAAACGAAGCAACCAGAGTCACACAATGAAATGCCAACGGGTCCTTTCAGAACTGATTTGTCTGTTTCACAATCCCTTTCTTATTCTAATTAAACTTAGGAGAGAATTATGTTTCAACAACTTGGGCTGTGGAAAGACAAGGAATGGCAAGAGGGAATCAGAGCATTTAGAAAGCTCTCTGCTGTGAAAGCAAGGTTTAACGGTCTAGAGGGTTTTCTTTTTTTTTTCCTCAGCAAACTGTCCGACCCTCAGCGATCCCATTGACTGCAGCCTTCCAGGCTCCTCCATCCATGGGATTTTCCAGGCAAGAGCACTAACATCTAGTAAATATAATGCTCAATATGAGGCACAGATGCTCAAGAAAGCACTCAAAATAGTGTATCAAATCTAGAATAAGGAAATCTGCGCTTCTTCATTAATCATAATTATAATTTAACTAGTTTTAGGGGTCAGGAATTGAGTTTAATTCTAAAATTTAGGAGCACAGACGTCAGCTTTGAATATTTTCCAAACATCTCGTGACCATAGGTTTGTAGAATGGAAACGCTATTCCTCATGCAGAGAATATCCCCACTGTCAGTCAGCCCCAATCATGCTTGTCTTTAAGAAGAAAATCATCCCAGTCATTCAGAACTCAAAATAACTTCCAGTGGGAAACTTCGTAACGTCAACACAAGCCTCATCCGCAAATCCCCAGCCCAGATAATTCTGGTTTAATATCTTGAAAATGAAACCATCACCCAGAACATTTTATTTTCCATTGTCCATTTGAGGTCTCATTCCAGCCAAAGTTACAAAATTTGGATGTGCACACTTTTAAGAGTCGAGGGAGGTATGTAGTTTGTTGTAGCTTCTCTAAAGATTATGTACACAGTCTTTAAGACCATTTTGGAAAGAGCAGGAACCTCAAACTCACATGTATTTTTCATTACTTTCTAGTTACTATTTCTTAAATTGTTAGAAATGGGATATAACCTGAAGACTATCCTCCTGTGCTTTGCTGAAAGGGAAGATGGGATTGCCACCAAATCCCTAATTGAGACCAAATTAGAATAAACGATTGTTAAGCTCTCCAGCCTAATTGTGGATGGTGTGTGTTTGACATTCGCTAAGATATAAATTAAAATAAAAAGAGCATTTTCAGAGGTATTGGAGGAGCTTTGCATTAATGATGGCCTCCTTTGCACAGCTGAAGCTTTGCATTATTCATAATGTCATTATCAGGACTATTCAGTGTTGAATGATTTCTTCACCCAGAAATTGTACAGCCTGACCAGATAAGTAATATCTGTAGTTTGTATTTATTCTTATGACTGCTTACTGGGGTATGGCTTCTTTTATCTCTGCTGTGAGCTTACTTACTGCTGCTCAGCGGGATGTACCATCAGTGACATAAGCTTTATTCTTTTACAGATGCAGAGCGCTGCACCAAAGTATTAAATCCTGCAAATGTGGGGGAAAATTCAAAGGCTTTAATCTTGGACTGGCAATAGTCATTGTACCGCTGCCATATGTCAACGCTGAAGTTAAGTTTCGAGTCTGCTCCTAGTCAGGCAGGCATGTGGGCATGTGCTGCTGCTTGTTTGTTTAAGATAGAGTCTTCCCTGCCACTGCAATAACTTTGCATCCAAAACCTTTTCATCTGCACAAAACGAAGCAACCAGAGTCACACAATGAAATGCCAACGGGTCCTTTCAGAACTGATTTGTCTGTTTCACAATCCCTTTCTTATTCTAATTAAACTTAGGAGAGAATTATGTTTCAACAACTTGGGCTGTGGAAAGACAAGGAATGGCAAGAGGGAATCAGAGCATTTAGAAAGCTCTCTGCTGTGAAAGCAAGGTTTAACGGTCTAGAGGGTTTTCTTTTTTTTTTCCTCAGCAAAGAGATCATCTTTTGAAATCTTCTCCATCAGTCCTCCTCTACACATACCAATTTCAGTTTTATAACACCCCTTGCTGTGCATCTCTTGGCAGGAAACTTGCCCATCTTGAGAGTCTTGCATGAATAATTCATTGAGGTGTCATGCTGACTCTCAAAAGCCTGGATTACTGCTTTGGAGGAAATGTTTAATAGGATTCTTCCAAACAATCCAAAATATAGTTCTGAGTTCTATTTGTCTTATCTCTTAGAAGGTCTGAGTGCAATGAAAGAATGAATTGCTGAAAGCCCAAACACACCTGAGGCCGTTCAATCTGTGTCCACTTGGATGGTAACCTCACAATGAAGGTTAGTGTTTTAAATTAGGGTCCCAGCTTTTCAGACACGTGATTCTTGAGTACAGGATTTGAGTTCAAGACATTGGCACAATTACTTTTTGTTGGATCTTGAGGTTTCAGCCACTCTTAGATAACACTGAAGGATCTTGGAGAACCAGGCAAATAAGGAGCTGAGAGAAAGTACTGAAATGGATGTGAGCAAATGAATCCTATACAGAGTAAGCGTTGTGATCTCTTGCTGTTATCTGTTGACAGTGTTCTTTAAACAGTAGTCCTAATGTGCTGTGGACCAAACTAAAACATTTGAAGATTTTCTTTAGACTCAGAAACTTGTCTTTTAATCCCTGTCTGGTGATTGCGTGGTATCTCTTCACCTTTGTCTCCTCTTCCTTTCACTGCAAAGGCTTCCTTTGCAATTGCATCAAAGCCTACCTTCAGTGAAGTCTTTAAAAATATTCATATTACCCCATGAAGGACTGATGTCCTAAATTTCAACCTAAGCTCACTCTCCCAGGATAATTTGCATTCTAAATCAAGAAAAGCATCACAAACTTGAAAATACTCTCTGTTGAGACTTTCTTTTTTGCTTAATGACTTTGAGAAGGACAGAAGTTATACTTGCTCATTGTAGAAAAACAAAACAGGTAAAGCAAAAGAAAGAAAAATTTTAAATGGTAATCATCAATCACATCTTGACACTATATTCATCTATATATTTATATTTTATATCTGTACATAGATCTACCTATAGGTCTATATATCCATATGTCCATGTGCATCACTTTACAGAGATTAAATAATCTACAGCAGAATCTTAAACAGCAATGCAATTCTGGAGGAGTATCTACTCTATAGGTGTGCCCTATCTAGGTCATTGGATTTTAAATTGTTTCATGGAGCTGTACAGATTAGTTGAAGGAGTTTGAGTTGGATATCATTTTTTAAATTTGCCCTCAAAGTCTGTGACACTTTTTCCCATTCTCTTTGCCTCTTGAGGCTAATGTGAATGGATTATATTAATAAGCACTCTTACCCTCTGGCTTCCCACTGGCTTACCAGTGGGAAGGTAGAGTCAACAGGAAGAAGCTCATCAAGAGGGAAGATGAGTTTAGGGTGTTTATTTTTCCAGTTTCCTCTCTTGGGAGGGACCATTAATAGCACACACCTCTTTCTGATTCTTAGTTTTAGTCACCAAAACTTCTGCTGTCTACCTCAGGCCTATAGTAGTAACGTCTTGATTCAGTTATTATTATGGCAAAGCAGGCTATCCCAACAGAGACTGAGAAGATTCTGCAATTTTTGCAGGGCTTGGTAGAGAAGGCTCATTCCTTTCTCTTGCCAGTAGAGGATCTACTTCTAAGACAGCTCCCTCACACTGATGGCAAGTTGGTATTGACTATGGCCTTGGATTCAGCTTAGACTGGGGGTCACAGAGTCCAGGTTCCTCTTCACAGAGACCTTTCCAGGGCTATGCGCTGTGTCTGCTTAGTCGCTCAGTCATGTCCAACCCTTGCCACTCCATGGACTGTAGCCTGCCAGGCTCCTCTGGTCCAGGGCTGTACTGCTTCAATTTCCAAAATTGCTAGTATGGTGGCTGGATTCCAAGAGCAAGCATCTCAGAGAAAACCAAACATGTAAATGGGTATCACCTTCTATGATGCAGCTCTGGACATTGCATGGTATCATTTTCTACTGTAGTTACAATGCTCCCACATTCAAGGGAAGGGAATAGAGGCAACACCCCTCAATCAGAAGAATCAAAGGATACTGTATAAAGATAAGAAATATTTAGCCATTTCAACTGGGATAAGAAATATTGTAGCCATTTTTATTTTAATGCAGACTATCAAGACTGCTTTAGACTATTATTAACTCTAGGTTGTTGTGCTGTCTTTGGGGATTTCTTTATACTCTGTTTATTCTTTATAATTAATCTCTATTAAATTATCCTCAAATTCCAAAATTTGAAGATGCTATGTTTTCCTACTGGGGCAGTACCCAAAAGGGCTGAAAGCGGATGTGTCAAGAAGGTAGGGGAAGATGGATCCAGGAATCAACTTTAACTTCAACTACTGCAATACTGTCTTTAACTGTAATACATCTATTTTGTACTTTATAAGCTCTCACTCGAATCAAGTGTCATTCTGCTGACTAAATGCTTTATACCACCATTTGAGGATTCTTGAGCAAACTGATACCAATTTTCAAAGTTGTTTCCTGCCTTCTAATAAGTCTCAATCAAAGCCTTTATTAGGCAGTGATTCTTGCCATGAAAATTCATTCTTCTGCTTGCTTAATCACTAGATATATACAAAGCATGTGCAGTTTTCATTGCACTGTCAGATATTTTAACAAAACACTATCATCACTAAATCCCCAGACCTCTCCATTTTGACAGTCCTGGTGTCATTAACCCAACCTTGAGCATTCTGTTCAAACAGCGGACTCATACAGAAAAGGACTCATATAGAATAGTTGCTTTTTAAAAAAAGAAATGTTCAACAGGACGTTTTTCTCTGTTTATACTGTTCATCTCTTCTCAGGTGAAACCCTCCAAATGCCTATTGAACCCACAAAAGGAAATGAAATAGCAGAAGCTAGGATATATTCTACTTGTGAGGACAAGTAGAATAGAAGGGAGCCACAGGCCTTTTCAGCTGATGGTACTGAATCCTGTAAAATAAAAATATAAAAAGTCAATGTTTTGGCTAGGAGGTAATCAGGTGAAAGGAATATGTTTTTCTCGGTTTCTCTTCTGGCCTTCAGAGATTTTACCTACATGAAACTGAAAACTGTAGAATTGCTAAAGATAAAGAAGCAGAAAAAAATGAAGAGCTTTGTCACCAGAAAATTTAAACTTCAGGTTAATTATGCACACATTTGTCTATTTTGAAGTGCACGGAAGATTCATAGTTACAATAAATTATAATACAGATCAACAACCTACATAATCCCTTCAATTTTTAAGAAATGCCAATTTTCACTTAATCATTAATAGTCTGTGTTAAAATAACCAATATTCTGATTGATCCCCAGCAATGTGTGTGTTGACTGGCGTTTATTTTGACCAAATGGATGTTTGTTCTGATTTGTCTAGGCTTGAGTTTAACCAGTTGTTAAATATTTTGAATACCATTCCTAGAAATAGATATTATTATTGTTCTCACTTCACAGATATTGAATGTGAGGTTTCCAAAATTCAATTCCTTCCTCATATAAATGCCATAACTGAGCTTGGAACTCCACCTTTCAATAATCTTGCTATTACACCTTTTACTACAGTTCAGTTTTAAGTTCATCACTTAGGCAAGTAAACTGGCATCACACCAATATCAAACATGTTTCTACATGACTAAGTTTCAGTGACATATGAAATGTAAAAGGTTCTTTTAAAGCTAACTTGATGTTTAGAGCCCAAGGAACAGACTGTATCATTAGAAAGGCCAGAATCTCCTTTCACCTTCGTGTTCAAAGGGCAAAGCCCATACTTCAGATAAAGAGCTTATCTCGTTTTGAAGAAGACATTCTACATTACTGTTTTCTTTCTGGTTTATATAACATCTGAATTTAAGATTTACAGATATAACCTTGTCTTCAAATATTTATTTTGTGAGTATTATTTCCATAGAGCTACACTGAGAATGATGGGGATAGGAGTTCCATATATTTGTATCCCCTCTCCCACAAGAAAAAGGCTCCATTCTATTTATTAAAATTATCAGATAAAACTAGTTAACAAAACATACAGCAACTTAACCAATGCTTTCTATTTTCACATAGATTCTAAGCATGTCATATAAGAATTATTTTCTTACATAGTATGTTTTCTTGTCATTTAATGCTCTTTGATTAGCTCAAACCCAGCCTTCAGGCAGCACTTATCAGTTCAGTTCAGTTCAGTCGCTCAGTCATGTCCGATTCTTTGTGACCCCATGAATCACAGCACGCCAGGCCTCCCTGTCCATCACAAACTCCCAGAGTTTACTCAGACTCATGTCCCTCGAGTCCGTGATGCCATCCAGCCATCTCATCCTCAGTCATCCCCTTCTCCTCCTGCCCCCAATCCCTCCCAGCATCAAAGTATTTTCCAATGAGTCAACTCTTCGCATGAAGTGACCAAAGTACTGGAGTTTCAGCTTTAGCATCATTCCTTCCAAAGAAATCTCAGGGTTGATCTCCTTCAGAATGAACTGGTTGGGTCTCCTTGCAGTCCAAGGGACTCTCAAGAGTCTTCTCTAACACCACAGTTCAAAAGCATCAATTCTCCGGTGCTCAGCCTTCTTCACAGTCCAGCTCTCACATCCATACATGAACACTGGAAAAACCATGGTCCAGCCTTGACTAGATGGACCTTAGTCGGCAAAGTAATGTCTCTGCTTTTGAATATACTGTCTAGGTTGGTCATAACTTTTCTTCCAAGGAGTAGATTTCATGGTTGCAGTCACCATCTACAATGATTTTGGAGCCCCCCAAAATAAGGTCTGACACTGTTTCCACTGTTTCTCCATCTATTTTCCATGGAGTGATGGGACCAGATGCCATGATCTTCGTTTTCTGAATGTTGAGTGTGAAAATAGTAAATGGGCTTCCCAGGTGGAGCTAGTGGTAAAGAACTTGCTTGCCAATGCAGGAGATATGAAACGTAGGTTCAGCCCCTGAGTTGGGAAGATTCCCTGGAGAAGGAAATGGCAAGGAAATCTTGCCTTGAGAATCCCATGGACAGAGGAGCCTGGCAGGCTCCATAGAATCACAAAGAGTTGGACACAACACAATAAATACAATCCCTTTACTTTCAAAATATGAATTTGTGCATAAGAAGAATAAATGCAAGTTAAATAGCCACCATTTTAAATAGTTCCTGATTTAGGTAACATCTATAAAGACCAAGTGAAATTGAAGCTAAGGCTATTAGTCAGTTATAAGCTCAAGGTGAACCCCCAACACTTTGCTGTTGGTTGTCAGAGCTAAGTAGGCTCACCCCCACCCCCTAGATATACCAGAGTCTCTTTGGCTTTAGAGTAAATTATGTAAATTAAGACAAAACCTATGTGGTTTGCATAAGCTTCGGATATGTGATTAGTCATATGGCATTCCCCAAGCTATGGAAATCAAGTTTTGTCCAGAGCCAGGTCTCAGAAAAATAGGCTATCACACTAATCTCACACATTTTAAAAATCATCTCCAATCTTCTTTCATTTTTTTTTTCATTTCCTGACTAATAACAATTCTCACACTGAAAAGCATGGGGGCTGGTGCCAAAATCTTCAATTTTTTTTTTTTTTCCAGAAAAAATTTTTTTCAGTTAGGCCTCAAGTAAAGACTATGGCCCAAGCCAGCCACAGCAAGTGGGAAAAATAATATCTAATATATTTTTTCTGTTTCCCCCTATGCCTCTGGCTTTTTCTGGATCCATGGTCCAGACGCTTCTTATACTACAAAAGTCTTCTAATTCAATTATGTATAAAGGAAAATATCAAAGGAAAGTCATTGTGGAGATGTCAAGTTAGAAGTGTAGAATCTAAAGTTTTCTGTCTAACTTAAATTTCAATTAGATTGAATACCAGATTTCTTTCTGTCATTAACAGTAATTTGCACATTTAAAAAAAAAATTAGTTACCTTGCCTTACACTCACTAGCTCTGTACATTTACATGCATGCTCAATTGTTTCCAACTCTTTGTGACCCCATTGGAGAAGGCAATGGCAACCCACTCCACTCCTCTTGGCTGGAAAATCCCATGGGCAGAAAAGCCTGGTAGGCTGCAGTCCCTGGGGTCGCTGAGAGTCGGACACGACTGAGTGACTTCACTTTCATTTTTCACTTTCATGAATTAGAGAAGGAAATGGCAACTCCAATGTTCCTGCCTGGAGAATCCTGGGGACAGGGAGGCCTGGTGGGCTGCCGTTTCTGGGGTCGCATAGAGTCA
Organism: Madoqua kirkii; assembly: GCA_006408675.1. NCBI lineage: Eukaryota > Metazoa > Chordata > Mammalia > Artiodactyla > Bovidae > Madoqua > Madoqua kirkii. The sequence goes on from SJYC01099737.1 coordinate 26,888, forward strand.
GACACGACTGAAGCGACTTAGCAGCAGCAGCAGCTTTGTGACCCCATGGACTGTCGCCTGTCAGGCTCCCCTGTCAATGGGATTTTCCAGGCAAGAATACTGGAGTGGGTTGCCTGCCATTCCCTCCTCTAGGTATCTTTCTGATCCTAAGTCCATCATCAAATTTGCCATCATGTTGCAATCTTTATTGTCTTTGTAGATAAGCTCTTAATCAGAAATCTTATTCCATTCTTTAAAGTGTAATATTCTGAAACTAAGTTTATAGAATGAGAAACTTCCTTATGCAAGCTGTGTAAATTAGACTCTTCTTAATCTCTAGTTTAAGACCAGTGTGTTCTGCAAACAAAGGAAAATGTGGAAAGAGGTTTGTAAATTATAGTAACTTTCTCCCTTTACTTCTTCTAGTGATGATTTAAGTTTACATGTTGCTTAACAGGACATGATTATTGACTCGATTTCTATGATATATTTTCTGGGTAACACAATAAGTAGGCCTCTCTTGGGGAAAAAGAAGGTACGCAGTTCTTCACATCGGGCTGGCTAAAAAGTTCATTTAGGTGTTTTTTTAATGTTATGGAAAACCCCAAATGACCTTTTTGGTCAACCCAGTATTTAAATCAGCATACAACATTAAGAAAGTGATAAATTTAAAAACCACAAATAGAATAACTATGGTACAAATATATGTTGCTGTTTCTAAAGTTATGACAGCCTTTATAGCAACTGAATTAACCCCTCTCTTTTGCCTTTTAGGGCAAATAGGTTTGAATTTTTCCTCCAAATGGTTGCTAGTAGCTACCAGTAGTGCTATAAGGAGGACTCTCAGACTGACTGAAGTTATTGGAAAGATGTCATGACCAACTCTCAAGATATTTATCATGATGAGAGGGGAAAGTGGTAGCAAATATTTTGTAAGACTTTTTGCCTTTCTCATGTATATAAAGTCAAAGAGCAAGACTGACTAATTTTTTCCTGTTATTTAACTTTGGGACTCAAAGGAAATATTATATTGCCCATACTTGTAGAATTAAAACTATCCCTACTGGTGTTTTGGAATTCAAACTTTTCAGAACTTGCAAAGTTACTCTAGTGAGAGGCCAAAATTTGGGAACCATTATTTTAAGAATTAGAGTTAGAGAAAACATATTCTGTAATTCAGAGATAAATGGTAATTTGTGAGCTCAGTATAAGCATGCATGTGGCAGGTGGGAAGGGACAGTACAGGAAACCAAGCAATGAAATTCTTGTCTCATAATAGACACATAGGATCACTTTCACACTTGTATGTGTGTTTTTGTTTTTGTGAAGATAAATTCAGGGAAAACCAAAAGAATAGATGTAGACTCATCCAGGAAAATAAGAACAAGGTAGAGTATAATCTTTATTAGGGTCATAGATGCCTCTTGTTTCTCCCTAATGTAGAATGGCTCACCTGCCTTTAAACACAGTGGAAGTGGAAAACTCTGCCAATTGTTTTGAAAGTCATTGAATTACTTGATGATTGCTTCTAGCTTCCATTTCAGTGAGACTGTGGAGACCTAACCATAATTTACTTCCTGGTTGAGTGATCCTAACAACGCTTTCTCTTAATACTGTACAATGTTATCACAAACCAAAGTGACATAAATAAGGAAACACTTGAATTCCCTTACCTCTTCTCATATATTTAAAAAATTTATTAGCTTCTAAATCCATGAGGCAATAAATATCTAAATGTTGTCACAAACGTCTCCCTTTCTCCATCTTTTCCCTCTGTCACACACACATGCTATATAGCTATTTCTGTTAATGCATTCTAATAAAGGAAAACTTTGGAAAAGTCTACAGAAATTAAGTTTCTCAAGAGGAATCATGATTTAATGATTAAAAATACAATGTTTGGTAACATGCAAAATTACAACATATTGCAAAAGATAATTGAAATTCCTGCATATGCGTAGGATATTAATATTTTTCCCTGCTTTTTTCTAATTAGATAGCTGTGCGTATTGAAAAATCTGTTCCCCACATGTGCTGAAGGATGCCAGGTTTTTCCTGAGTCATTCTGCCAATTCAGATACTGTGTTTAAATGTCTTCTATTTCACTGGTAGTATATATACATGTGATATTTTAACATCATTGGAGCCTACTGGTGTGCTGGGGGTGTCAGCACAGATGTAGAAACATGTTATCATTATGAGAAAGTAATTCATTTATTGGACACATTCATCTTTCTATTTACAGTAGTGTCCCTTACTATCCAATATGATTTATCGCATAATCTCAACATGAGCTGCCAAAACTGATAGGCTTCCAGAACATGAAAAGGTTTTGAGAGGTGCTGTTATGGACTGAATATCTGTGTCCCCTGACTTCATACTGTCAACTTTAAAAAAGTGTATAATGTGAGAGTTGCAAGTCAAGTTTTACTTGGGGCGAAATGAAGACTGCAGCCTGGGAGACACCTCAGATAGCTCTGAAAAACTGCTCCAAAGAGGTAGCGGGGGAAAAGCAGTATATACATGATTTTGGTGAAGGTGGAATACATGTAAGCAACATTTTTCTAGAAGGTTTCTCCTAGTCTCATGAAGCTTTCTGCTAGTCACAAGGAAAAGAGTCATTGCCATGAAGGATTTTAGTGCTTTTCTAGATATGAAGAGATAACAAGAATTAGGCACATAAAATAGGCTTCTGAAAATGGCCATCTGAAGATTTATCCTTCCAGTTTTTCCCCAGAGCAAAGAGTGCCTCATTTCCATTCTCCACTCTAAACTCTTTACAGGGGATGTTGAAGGTCAGCAGCTATCATAGTATGTGATTTAATCCTTGTAGAGGTAAATGCCAAGTGCCCATGTCAAGTGCCAATTTGTAGCTGACAGTATGTTAAAACCTAACCCCATTATTATGGTATTTCAGATGGGGATTTTGGAAGGTGCTTGGGTCATGAGGATGGAGTCCTTTGGAACTGGATTAGTGCCTTTATGAAAGACAGTCCAAGGAACTCCCTTGCTTCTTCTACCACAGGAGGCTACAGTAACTATTTGGTCATCTTTGAGTCAAAACATGGACCCTGACCAGAGATTCAATCTGCTAATGCCGTAATCTTGGATTTCCCAGTATTCAGTAATATAATAAATAAATTTCTGTTATTTAAGCCATGCAGTCTCTGGTTGACTGTTATAGCAACTGGAGCAGATTAAGAGAAGTGTAGACCTTCTTTTAGAGCCAGATCTCTAGAAGCAGAACATGATCCAGGGATTTGGATGCACTTGACTCATTCAGGGAGGTTGCTCAGGAGGAAAGACATGAGGGAAGCAAGATAAGAAGGGGATGGAATTAGCATGAGTTCCTCCACCGTGAGGCAAGAGGGTCAGCATCTTTTGCCTCGCTTTATTAGTTGCTAGAACTGCTGTCACAAAATGTCACAAGCTGGGTGTCTTAAGTGATGGAAATATGTTGTCTCACAGATCTGGAGGCTGGAAATCCAAGATCAAGGTGCCAGCAGGGTTGGTTTCCTATAGGACCATAAAGGAAGGATCTGGCCCATGCCTCTCTCCTTGGCTTGCAGATGGCTGCCCTCTTGCTGCCTCTTCACATGGCTGTCTCTGTGCATTCGAGTCCCTGGTGTCTCTTTCTATGTCTCAACATCCTCTTATTTTAAGGACACCAGTCAGATTGGATGAGGGCCTATCCATGGGTTCTCATTTTGGTGAATCACCAATTAAAGACCAAGTCTCCAAATAAAATCATATTTTGAGGAACTGGAATCAGGGCTTCATTGTATGAATTTAAAGGATAGTAAACCGCTCAGCCCATAACATACATCCATCACTCATTCAGTGGTTATAGGCCACCTCTGGGATAAGGGTGGGGAGTAATCTTGTGTTTGTGTCTAGAAAGCACTTAGAACAGGTGGGGCTGGATAGATGGACTGACGGGGAAGGGAATCTGGGCAGAGCACCACACAGTGTTCACTGCAGAAATGATCACCAGTAACAACAGCTAGTATTTCCTGAGATTTAATAATATATTTCTTCAAATTTAGAACCTCGCCAGTTATAAGATATACTTTTAAGTATTATAAAGAAAGAAAAAAATGTCTTAGATGAGGATCTAATAGAAAACCACCATCTAAAGTTGGTGCACTTAAGAGCTAAATCTTCATTATCAGATGAAATAAGTTAAAAGCTCACCTTTGTGACAAGATCAAAACAAGACTACTACCATGGTTTTTTGTTTTGTTTTGTTTTGTTTTTTGCATTCACACCGTTAGATTGGTCTGAAAATCTTGAGCAGACACTTCAAAGTGCTCTCAGGTCCTGATGCTCCCAAATGACTGCCAGAAATGTATACAAATCTGGCTAAACAGTCAAGTAAGTGCCACTGATTATAAAACATTTCCTCCAAAAGTAGAAAATAATGATAAAGATAACAATAGATAAATGTTTATATGTTCCACGGCTTGTTCTCTAAGTGTTGGCAAGTTATAGTCCGTGGTCCAGATGTGGCTGCAGCCTTTATGGTAAATAAATTTTACTGGAACATAGTCACACTCATTCACTTATATTGTCAGTCTGTGGCTGCTTTTACATAGTTGATTCATTGCATCAGAGAGTGCTTTAGAAAGGCAGGAGTTATTATCTGATCCATTACAGAAAAAGTACGATGACCCAGAGCACTTTTGCCTATCCACTTTTTAAATTTTCATAATGATCTTATATGGTTCAGTTCAGTCGCTCAATCGTGTCTGACTCTTTGCAACCCCATGAATCGCAGCACGCCAGGCCTCCCTGTTTAGGTGGTTTTATATCCCCATTTTATAGGCATAGAAATAGAGGCCAAAGTCATATATAGCCTGATAAGTAGTATAAGAAAGATTTGATCATAGGTGTGCCATTCTTATTTCTGATATTTGCTTACAGAGAAGTCGAGATAAAGAAGGGGATAGACTGATAGTAGGAGACTCATAAAAAAAGTTGGGGCATGAGTGAACGAATATCGCTGGGAAGTCACTCAGTTGTGTCTGACTGTTTGCAACCCCATGGACTATACCTTTTCCAGGGGATCCTGGTGGATTCTTTACCAGTTGGACCACAAGGGAAGCCCAAGACTACTGGAGTGGGTAACCTATCCCTTCTGCAGTGGATCTTCCTGACCCAGGAATCAAACTGGGGTCTCCTGCATTGCAGGCAGGTTCTTTACCAACTGAGCCATCAGGGAATCCCAAGGCTGGGAAGTGGCAGAAGCAAAATTTGAAGCCAGGTCACTCTGAATCCAAATCCCATTATCTCTTGGAAAGTAGATTTTTACAATGTAATTAAAAAGACTCTCTCAATCTCTCCAGTTAACTAACTTGCCAGAGTAATCCATACCATTGCCTCTGATAAAAATATGATGACTACTGCATCCAACAGGCTACACTCAAGTACTTTTACTCCCAGCAGTTGAGGTGGATGAGTCTTATCGGAATTATTATTTTTATTAACTGACTTACTATTGTCCTGATTTCACTGAGGAAGTGGTCATCCATTGTACCTAATATAGAAGTTTCTGTTAGTTAAGAGACATTCTAAAGACAGAAGAAATTTTCCTTGAAAAATTAGTTGTAGATAAAGAAAAATTATTATATTTGAAAACAATTAAAATTAAATTATTAAAAATCCTAGCTGTTTGAATTTAATGCCCAGTATAAATCGTAAAATTATCAGAAATTGAAGTGGTTATTAATACATATGTGCATGTAAATCTTACTAAAAATATTTCACAGAGACTCTTTTTTGAAGGATTATTTTTTTTAATAATTGGAAAACAGGAAATAATCTTAGGAAATATTAAGAAAATTTTAAAATATTTTTAAACTATTAAAACCATTAAAAGATAGATATATTTTCAGGACTTGGTATTAACGAGAAGAAGGCAAGGTCTTCTGTTCAGTGAGGAAGCCTGTGTTGAATTCACTCTGATCTTATTCCAGTGTACTTGCCTTTAACCACTACTTTTTATTTGCTGTTTTCTGGAAAATGCCATTCTGCACAAAGTTCTGTACAAAGTTCTTAAGTAACTTTCTGATTGGGACAGAGAGGAGAAGACATCTGAACTGAGTTTTGAATGGCTCACGCTGCTACTACTGCTAAGTTGCTGCAGTCGTGTCCAACTCTGTGCGGCCCTATAGACAGCAGCCCACCAGGCTCCCCCATCCCTGGTATTCTCCAGGCAAGAACACTGGAGTAGGTTGCCATTTCCTTCTCCAATGCATGAAAGTGAAAAGTGAAAGGGAAGTCACTCAGTCCTGTCTGACTCTCAGCAACCCCAGGGAATGCAGCCTACCAGGCTCCTCTGCCCATGGGATTTTCCAGGCAAGAGGACTGGAGTGGGTTGCCATTGCCTTCTCCAGAATGGCTCATTGGAGCCCAGAAAAAGAATGAGGAGAGAAAGGGAAGGCGATGTAAGTCAAAGGAAAACCTGTGCAGAGACCAAAGGCATGAAACAGCATAAAAAGTGCAGAGAGTTTAAAGTGGTTCAGAACTAGCAGAGGGTCTGGTGGGTGTCGGGACACGGCGGCAAAAGGTTGTAATAAGGTTGAAAATACGTTCCGCATCTGTAGTGGGAAGCTTCAGCCAAGAGCAGTGAGGAGCCACTGAAGAATTTAGACAATGGGCAGAGAAATTCATATTTTCAATGTTGCACAGTCATCATCATGGCAGAGGTACATACAACAACCTGGAATGGGAATGGATAGGGTATCTCTGCACCTTCCTTATCAGTGTTGCTTGCTGACTTCTCCCCTGTCCACGCATTCCGTACCACTGTGATGCAAGAGCCAGTCTTTGGCCCCTTCTTCTCACTCTTCACACTCCCTTGGTCAAACTTATTTATTCCCATGACTCATAGATCGCTGCAAGCAAACTGGGTCCCTCTCCCGAGGAACAGTCTAATGCTGCCCACTAACAGCAGCTTGAAGCTGAGACATTTCAAACTCTGTGTATCCAAATCTGACTCATAATCCACTAGTCCATATCATGACCTCATTCAGCAATGACCTTCCTATTCCATCAGATAGAAAGGCAGAAAATCAGATTTCCCATATCCTTCTCTTGCTTTTCCTTTTTAAAAATGATAATAAGGACACTTGTCACAAGATCTACCTTTTGAAATGTAAAGTGCAGAATACAGCATTGTAAACTATGGGCAGAATGTGGTACAGCAGATCTCAAGAGCTTATTCAGCTCACACAAATGAAATGTTACACTTGTTGAAAAGCAGCTTCTTATTTCCCCTCCCCCCAGCCCTTGGAACCTCCATTCTACTCTGTCTGTGAATTTGATTAGTTAAGAAACCTCATGTAAGTGTAACCATGCATATTTGTCCTCTCTAAATTCCCTTTTCTCCCAACACTCTCCATTTTATTCAGTTCCAAAATTGAATTTGAATTCTGTGAACTCAAACTATTAATAGCCCTATCTCTGCTCTTGGTGTGGGTTCTCATTGTCTCTCCCCTGAGATGTGTGTCCTGATCATCTCCTAATAGAATGGGGCTCTCTATGCCCAATCTTGCCTCTTTCCCATCTATTTTTCATCTTCTGATAAATACCATTCTAAAATATGAAGCTTCCTCTTGCATAAATCTTCTCTGTTTCCCCACTGCCTGTAAAACGCAGTCAGCACAGTTCTCAATTCTAAATGTAAACTGGAATCTTGTGAGGAGCTTTCAAAATCTGTAGACATCATAGTCCTGATGCCCAGAGTTCCCTGATCTGGAGTGAGGCACAGAAGTACTTTTAATATTTTGTAAACACTCCCAGGTGATTCTGATGTGCAGCTTGAGTGAGAATTACCAACAAGAGCCCCAGGACCTGTCAGGGATTTGCCCATTGCTTATGTTTCCCCCTTCTCTCCCAACCTCACTCCACCTTCAGCCCATAGCTTGTCCTTCACCCATGTTGAAAGAATGATAAATTCTCCAGTACATCAACCTATTAATATATTTGGGTTGGCCAAAAAGTGTGTTCAGGTTTTTACGTAGCATCCTAAGGAAAACCCCCAAATGTTGACCAGCCCAATATTTCAAGCCCTGTGGTTTTGATGTATGCTGTTCTCTGTGTCCACAGAGCTCATCTTTCCTCCTCAATGTTTGCCTGACTCTTCCCTCCTTTCACCCCCAAGCCATCAGGTTTTCCTCACATTTTAGAGCCTCTATCATTTTATTGCACGTGTTCTTTACCTATCTGCCTTCCCCTATAGAAGTAGCTCCTTGAGTTGAGAGTTTGGGTCTCATTTTGTTCCTAGTGATATCCTGGGACCTTACATATAGAAAAAGTCTCTCAACCTTGGCACTCTTGCTATTTTGGACTAGATAACCCTGCTGTGGGGGCTGTCCTGCCCATTGTAGGAGGCCTGGGGTCCCTAGTCTACCCACTAGATGCCAAGAGCACATCTCCTGCCGCTTGTGACAATCAAAACTCTCTCCTCTGGGTAGGGCTGGAGAGGCGATATTAGCCTTGACTGAAGACACCTGAGTTGCTAAAGCTGACTGGAGGAGAGAATTCATCTAAGGTGTGGCAGACCGCAATATTGCTGGGCCCTGTGAATCAAGTGTCCACACCTGTGGTGTTCCCACCCCCATGGTGATACTGGCACGATGTCCATGGAGGCTTATAAAATGCTTGTTGAACCCAGGCTTGTGTCTTGTGGTTTAGGCTTCATGTATGGAAGTCAGGCTAGCCTCTGTCAACATGAGAGACCAAGCAAAAAAAAAAAAAGACACTTAAAGTCATTTAAGAGAAAGAAGTCATCTCTTCCAACATCCCAGCCAAGCTTCAGCTTCCAGTTCACCTACCATGTGGATAAGCCCAGGTAAGATCAGAGTCAGAACCTCCCAGCTCAGCCACAGAATCCTGACAAGTAATAAATCATTTTCTAAGCCACTTACTTTGGGGTGACTTGTTAGGCAGCAGTGCAGAATGCTGAGGTTATTGTAAAGGTACAGTGAAAGAAATTGGAGACTCTGAAGTAGGTCAGTGGTAGAGGAAATAGGGAAGGTGGGAGTTAATTTACTTTTCATGTTTTTTTATGCTGGGAAATCTATCCTGAAGGATTCAAATTTATAAATAATTGATGACTTATACTTGTACACATCTTTAAGTAGTTGAAAACCCTTATGTATCTTGGTTCTTTTTTCTTAAATGTTTGTTTGCATTGGACACTTTAAAGCATCTTTCATTTAGCTTTCATAACACTGTTAGGCCAGTCATAATATCCTGTTTCATAGATGAGGGAGCCGAGGCTCATAAAGCCTCAGACCCATCAAACAGCTAGTAAGTGGTAGATCTGGGATTCAGCTTGAGCTACATGTGGCTCCCAAGACATTACTATTAAACCCTTCACTATGTTTTCCACAGAAGCCTTTGGTGTAATTTAAGATCTTCTGTACTTGTTCTTGATGATATGAAAGAAAAGCTTTATCCCATGTCCTTTATCCTCAACAATTTCTTTCCCTGATACATCCCTACTTGAGCTACATGTGGCTCCCAAGACATTACTATTAAACCCTTCACTATGTTTTCCACAGAAGCCTTTGGTGTAATTTAAGATCTTCTGTACTTGTTCTTGATGATATGAAAGAAAAGCTTTATCCCATGTCCTTTATCCTCAACAATTTCTTTCCCTGATACATCCCTGGTTTATCACTGGTATGTCTTCACTTCCTGAGCCATAAAACCTATAGGAAGATGGATGTGGGCAGTCTATTTTAGGAGTCTGTACCAGGAAAGATTATTTGCTTTCAGTTGATCAGCCCCTTATTTCTCGCTCCTCCTTGAACATCTAAGGGAAATTCAGTCTTTGCCAGCTGACCCTAGGGTTTTTATGATGCAGAATTAAGAGCTCCGGTAGAAAGTCAACAGGAGTGGTCAGAAGCCAGAAGTGTGCTTCTGCTGAAGGCTGGGATTTGAGGGGAGAGATGGAGGGTGGACTTCAAAAGGGAAATAAGTTCAGTTGTGACCTTTTGATAAGTCAAGGATACACATTCACTTGTGAATGTTGCTTAAATCATCTGAAACCTTTTAACGAAGGACTACAAACTTTCTTGAAAAGCTCAAGAGAAGAAAACTTTCCCCAAACTTGGTGAAGGACCGGCCCCTACTTAGTCATCCTTATGATTCCCGCAGCTGTGGGGCTCTCTGTTGAGACTGTCTACTCCCCCATTGCCAAAAGCAGAATCAGAGTATCTCACCTGAGAAACTCATTGATGAAACATGAAATCTGGGATTTCACACAAAGAGCACCCAACAGTCTTGACTGCTCCTGGAGACAAAGGTATAAAAAAGGTCCAGTCATTTTTTTTAGTCTGAATGTTCCTTTTCATGTTTAAATTCATGGTTACACAGACATTGAGATTTGCTGAATTGGAAACAGCTGTCTATCCATTTGTTTTCCCAAAGAAGGGACTTACTTTCTTCTGACACTGCAGCTGTGGTACAGGCAAGCGCACTAGTTAACCAACGGCATACATCTAAGTTGATAGTTTTCTGGGAAATAAAAATTCCTTGGTACTCAAGTCTAAGCCAATGTCAACTGTGATAGAACTTTTCTCTCTTTACTAGTTAATCTGGCACATACCCAGCAGGGGGCACTGGTTTAAAACAAGAGGGCTTGCTCACCGGTTTCAGTGCTAACGGATTTTTCTTTTCAAGCCATTTTCTAACTAAAACAAAGGTTTGAAAATGAGTATATTGGCCTTCCCTATTGCTCAGCTGGTAAAGAATTCACCTGCAATGCAGGAGACCCCAGTTCAATTTCTGGATCAGGAAGATACCCTGGCGAAGGGATAGGTTACCCACTCCAGCAGTCTTGGGCTTCCCTTGTGGCTCAGCTGGTAAAGAAACTGCCTGCAATGCAGGAGGGCCTGAGTTTGATCCTTGTGTTGGGAAGATCCCCTGGAGAAGAGAAAGGCTACCCACTCCAGTAATCTGGCCTGAAGAATTCTATGGACTGTGTAGTCCATGGCGTCACAAAGAGCTGGACTCCACTGAGCAACTTTCACATTGGTTTTGGGGCTTCCTGGGTGGCTCAGTGGGAAAGAATCCACCTGCCAAAGCAGGAGACACAGTATCTATCCCTAGGTTGGGAAGGTCTCCTGAAGGAGACAATGGCAACCTGCTTCAGTATTGCCGGCCTGGAAAATCCCATGGGCAGAGTAGCCTGGTGAACTGCAGTCAGTGGGGTTGCAAAGACTAGACGGAAACACAACTGAACAGCACCATCAACACCACGTTGGTTTTGGTAAATGGCTTATGACTTTAAAATAATCATGTTCAACACGACTGCAAACTGGGTGCTATACCAGCTCTGTGAGTACAGTAGCCGCTTGCCATGAGTGTTATTGAGCACATAAAACATGACTTTTTTTTTTTTCAGAGATGATAATTTTAAATGATTCAGACTTGGATAGATAAAGAAAACATAAAAGCTTTTTTTTTCTTTTTTATGCATTACAGAAGCTTCTTTTCATATTTGAATGGCTATAATTTTTAAAATTTTACTGGAGCATGGTTGCTTTCTAATATTATGTTAGCTTCTGCTGTGCAGAAAAATAAATCAGTTATAAATATACATATATCACACCCCCCCCCCTTTTCTTTAGATCTGTTTTCCATTTAGGTCACCACAGAGCATTGAGGAGAGCTCCTGGTGCTCTACAGTAGGTTTTTATTAGTTATCTGTTTATACATAGTAGTATATATAAGTCCATCCCATTTGGCCAGTTCTTCCACCTTCTCTATCCCCCCTTGTTACGTATGTTAGTTCTCGACATCTATGCCTCTATTTTTGCCCATAAATTCATCCGTATCACTTTTCTAGATTCCACATAGAAGCAATAGTATACAATGCTTGTTTTTCCTCCTGACTTTCCTCTGTATGCCAATCTCTAGGTCCACACACATCTCTGGAAATGGCACTATTTTGTTTCTCCTTATGGCTATCTCATTATATATTTTATACATATATCTCACATCTTATTTATCCACTCCTCTGTGATTGGACATTTAGATTGCCTCCACGTTCTGGCTGTTGTAAACAGTGCTGCACTGAACATTAGGTTGCATGCATCTTTTTTTTAAATTAATTTTCTCTGAGTATATGTCCAGGAGTGGGATTTTTTTAGGTCATATGGTAGTTTTTAGTTTTTTGAGGAACCTCCATAGTGGCTGTGCAAGTTTACATTCCAACCAAAGGTTTAGGAGGGATCCCTTTTCCCCACACTCTCTTCAGCATCTATTGTGTGTAGACTTTTTGATGACGGTCACTGACTGCTGTGAGGAGATACCTCACAATAGTTTTGATTTGCTTTTCTCTCCTGTATGTGTTGACCATCTGTATGTTTTCTTTGAAGAAAAGTCTATTTAGGTCTTTTACCTATTTTTTCATTTTTTTAAATTGAGATGCATGAGCTGTTTGTATATTTTGGGGATTAATCCCTTCTCATTCACTTCATTTGCAAATATTTTCTCTTATTCTAAAGAGTTCTTTTTGTTTTCCTTTTTTTATGGTTCCTTTACTGTGTGAAAGCTTTTAAGCTTAATTAGGTCCCATTTATTTTTGTTTTCATTAGGAGGTGTGCCAAAAAGATCTTAGTGTGATTTACAGCATCCTCTTATGTGTATTTCCCTCTAAGAGTCTTATAGTGTTTGGCCTTACATTTGTAGTGTCTGGTCATTAATCCATTGTGAGTTTATTCTTGTGCACAGAGTTAGGGAGTGTTCTAATTTCATTCTTTTACATGTAGCTGTCCAGTTTTCCCAACAATACATTCCCATTTTCACCGTTGTATATTCTTGTCTCCTTTGTCAAGGGTGACCGTAGGAGCATGGGTTTGTCACTGGGCTTTCTATCCTCCTCCATTGAGCTATAATTCTGTTTTTGTGCTAGTACTACACTCTCTTGATTACTATAGATTTGTGTTAAAGTCTAAAGTCAGTGAATTTGATTCCTTCAGCCCTGTTTTCCTTTCTCAAGATTCCTCTGGCTATTCAGGGTCTTTGGTGCTTCCAAACAAACTGTAAATTTTCTTGTTCTAATTCTGTGAAAAATGCCATTGGTAATTGATAAATATTGCATTGAATCTGTGTATCGCTTTTATTTTTATAGTCATTTCCCTAATATTCTTCCAATTTAAGACCATGATGTGTCTCTCCATCTGTTTGTGTCATCTTTGATCTTTCATCAGTATCTTATAGTTTACCTGAGTATAGGTCTTTTGTCTCTTTAGGTCTTTGTAGTGTCTGGTTGTTAATCCATTGTGAGTTTATTATGAAAGTTGCTCAGTGGTGTCCCACTCTTTGCCACCCCATGGACTATACAGTGCATGGGATTCCCCAGGCCAGAATACGGAGTAGGTAGCCTTTCCCTTCTACAGGATCTTTCCAGGAATGCAAGAGATATCTGTAAATTTTGTATTCTTCAACTTTACCAAATTCGTTGACAAACTCTAGTAATTTCCTGGTGGCTTCTTTAGGATTTTCTAGGTACGGTATCATGTCATCTGCAAACAGTGACACTTCTGTTTCTTCTTTTCCAATTTGGATTCCTTTTATTTCTTTTTCTTCTGATTGCTGTGACTAGGACTTCCAAACCCATGTTGAATAACAGTTGCAGGAGTGGACTTCCTTTCTTGATCTTAGGAGAAATGCTTTCAGTTTTCACCACTGATAATGATATCTGCTGCAGATTTGTTGCAAATGGCTTTTATTATGTTCAAGTAAAGTGCCATCTTTGCCTACTTTCTCGGGTTTTTATTATAGATTGGTGTTGAATTTTGCAAAAGCTTTTTCTTCATCTATTGGGATGATCATATGGTTTTTATTTAGTTTTAAAAAATGGATATTTTTAATTGAGATGTGCTGAAAGTATAAAATACATCCCAGATTTTGAAGATTTAGTACTGAAAAGTAATGTAAAATGCCTCACTATTTTTTATATTAATTACCCATTGAAATAATATTTTAGATATTTCAGATTAAATAAAAGTTGAGCTCTTCATTCTCATTTTTTAAAAATATGGCTGCTCTAAAAATTGAAATTATAGGTGTAGCTTGTATTATATTTCTTTTAGACAGTACTATATTTTTTATATGAGCAAGTATTTTGTAATTATACTATCTTTTTTGGATTCAGTCTCTAGTTTCAGTTTCTCTAAACATTTCTCACTTTCCCAGATGATTCCAGAAACCACAAGGCCCAAATGGGACAGTGGCATTGAGGGAATTACCTGAAAACTATTCTTAAAAAACACAAGGCAACTCAGAGCTCTTGTTACCCTAGGAGTGTGTTTTAAACTTGGAGGAGTCTTATGCACTCAGTAGTATATAGCAAGAAACAGGAAAGTTCTATTTGACTTTAAAAAAAAAAAAAAGATGGTTTTTGGTGAAATGCTAGAGTTTTCAAATCAACTTCACGCTGCATAGTCAGTAAGCCCGTTCTTTTTGCCAAAAACCTCTTACAAAATTATTTCATTTGATTCTTGCAAAAAAGCTTGGCAAATCAAAATTCATCCTATGCTACAGATGAAAAACCGAAACAGAGAGGTAAGCAGCTTCTCTGAGATCACACAGCTGGGAAGTGTCAGGAGAAACTTTGGAACTCCTATTTGTTGAATCTGCTGGGTCCTCTCTCTGTAAGTCTCTGGCAGATGAAGAGCACCCTGGGTTTGGAACTGGCAGGTGGTATGTGAGGGGGCCTCTGCTTGTTTCCAGGTGGTCATGAGCTGTATGAATAAGCAGAGCAGGGGGCTGGCTGGCTGAGAGCAGGGATGTCACCATTGACAGCCGTGGGCTGCTGAATAGATGAGTAATCGCTCAGACACCGAGAGCGTGCTCATAACAGAAAGCAGTGCTTTCTGTGATCTTAATAAGATAAATGTTCCATTGTTCTCACCTCTGGCTGGGGCCTATTTTCAGCAACAGAAGAACTGCTTTTAGAACTATAAATATTGTGCTGATTAGACAAACTGGGTTCATTAGAAAGATCAGGCAGAAAAGAAAAGTTAGAGGGAAAGCAGAATTCATCAGCACCGTTCAGACTCTGGGCTTAGTGAGGCGTCATTTTCTCCACAACTGGATTCCTGAGAACAGCAAAGCCATCTCTCCTGTCATCACCCCTCCTGTTTTCTCATGTGGAAACCAGGGAAATGTCACGGTAATTGTGTTCATGGCATCTTTGTCATTTTCTGGGCAGTAAATGAGCCAGCCCCAAAGCAATGCAGATCAAGTTGGGTTAGGCAAAGCAAAACTCGGTCTGCCAAGAAAAATACATATTTGTGTAAAGGCTGAGCTGATGATAATATTGATTGAATACAGACTATTTGACAGATGGGTTACCAGCACTATTCTCCTAAATCCTAATTCATATTAAGAGAGCAGCACATAGTCAGCCCTGTGTTACTGAAGAGGACACAGAGGTTCAAAGTGGATGTAACCTGTACCCAGACTCAAGAGGCTGTTCTAAGCTAGAATACCCACTGTTGCGTGACCATGACGCTATCCTGCCTTCCTCAGAGAAAGTCTTCCTATCATGAAAAAGTGATTTTTTTCCTGACCCCTTTATTGAAAAAAGTGCACAAATCTATAATGAAGGCACTTGCAGCACATTGAATGCTTTTCTCCAGTTTCATTCTCTAACAAAAAATGGATACCAGGTGTAAGCCCATGTATTTATGAAGGCGGTTGCTTTCTGCTCACCTCATTTTGCCATTTGCTTTGACTCGAAGGAAGAAATAACTAAGAGCAACCTTACAGCTATAATTGGATTTTTGCCATCAGAAATGGCTTGCTACAATTGTATCCTAGAAGAAATAATACACATTTTGGGTTTAGTTTTATAGAACCTATTTACTGTAACCTTAGAGGTCTTAAATTTTATCTAGCAATGCATTTCGTTCAATACTTGCAACTTGCTTGTAACCCAGTAGGAGGGGAAAAAAGGCTAATTTAAGATCATTCTGATCTTGTCTTCCAACCTTTGCAGTGAACATATCCATCTACAATTTACATTTTTGGTAATCACAAACTCTACTCAAAACTTCCCAAAACAGCCTTATCTGCAAACTGCAGGAAGCATAAGGATAGTTTGGTCTCCAAAATCATTACTGAAGCACTTTGGTACCCTTCGTGTTGTTTGAGAGATTTTGTCGTTTCTTCAGTTATGTGGCTTTTATAGAAAATCTTTGTTTAAGGCATTAGATATCATACATACAATGTTAGATGAAAGGGAAAAATTAGAGGGAAACATTTTATTATGAACAATGTGGAGCCTGCATTTTAAAGGGACTTGTTCAGTCGACTAAAGTTGACAAATTAAAATTTTTCAACTTGTGTTGGAAAAGTAAAAAGGATGTTTAGTATGGTTTAAGAACTGAAACAGAGAAGGGTAATAGGCCATTTTGCTGTGGCTTACCACTTCCTCTTGAAAATAGAATGTCTGCTAACTATAGAAATTTAAGTTGTTTGGAGCCTTATGAAATTATATCAATGCTTTGTTCTTCTCTTAGAGAAAACCCTAAACTAAACATGTAATTCAAGATCAGGATTCTAAAAATACTTTTTCAGGAAGATCTGAGTCCTTAAAAAGTGAAAGTGGCAGAGAATCCCCACAAGGAATGATGGTAGACTCTTCTAGTAGTAGAGAATAGTATTTCTATCGTTTGTCGTTGTTCAGTCACTAAGTCATGTCTGATTCTTTGTGACCTCATGGACTGCAGCACACCAGGCTCCTCTGTCCTCAGACATCTCCTGGAGTTTACTCAAATACAAGTCCATTGAGTCAGTGATGCTATTTAACCATCTCATCCTCTGTCACCCCCTTTTCCTTTTGCCTTCAATCTTTTGTAGCATCAGGGTCTTTTCCAATGAGCTGGCTCTTTGTATCAGGTGGCCAAAGTATTGGAGCTTCAGCATAAGTCCTTCCAGTGAATAGTCAGGGTTGATTTCCTTAGGACTGAATGGTTTGATCTCCTTGCAGTCCAAGTATTTCTATTACAAAGTACCAAACAGGAATTTTGTGGAGTTTGTCCTATCTTAATAATTTGAATCAAAGCCTATTTACTTTTCCCTATTTTAAAAAAATCCAGTCCTGCCTGAGCTTCTTAGGTTCAGCTTTAAGAACCAACATCTCACTTAACATATCCATGTCATAAACAGTGCTTCTGAAGTTTTGATCTGCATATGAATTATACAAGCACATGTGCAAATGCAGATTCTGGTTTAATGGGACTGGGATGGGATCTGAGGCTGATCACTTCTAACAAGCTCTTCAGTGCTACCCCTGTTCCTAGATAGGCTTAGGAAGGCAGGTGGAACCCCCCCACACACACACATCTGGCTTCACTTTCTGTCTCTGTCTCCATTTAATCCTATTGCAAGTCTATTGGTTCTGCTATCAAACATTATACCTGATAGAACCTGGTAAAACCTCATCTCCCCCTATTGCATAGATAAGACCCTAAACTTGAGGCACTGTCATTTCCTTCCTGATGACTGTCCTTGCTTCCTAGGGTCCTAAATGACTTCTTGCTCTTGGCCCCAGAATATCCTTCTCTGAAATGGCAGAGAGATACTTTTTCAAACATAAATCATGTCAAACTTACTGTAATTATCTTCCAATTGTTGCTTAGCCCATTACAAAGTAATCTAAAATGTGCCAACAGTGAGACCTTCCATTATCTGTTCTGATTTCCTGTTCCACTTTGTCTCCCACTTTTCTCTTCCTGTTAACTTGATGCCACTCATACTCCTTCCCAATACCAAGCACATGCTCACCTCAGGGCCTTTGCACTTGTTTTGCCTTCTTCCTGATAAGCTTGTCTTCCAGATCTTTGAATGGATCACTACCTTACATGATTCGATTCACTGTTCCAGTATCTGCTCTTCATGGGACCCTCCCACATACCTTGTTTTAGTTTCTCCTATTCCAGTTATTACGGGTGCTTAAATAATCACCAAACATTATATAGCTTCATACAGAAACTGTTCTGTTCTCTAATTTACAGTTGGGCTGGAGTTGGGGTGAGTAGTTTATTTCTGTTCCACTCCTCTTTTGGCTGAGGTGGCTCAAAGCCTGAGCCCTAGCATCATCTGAAGGCTCATTCTCACACGTGCCTGACACCTGGGCTGAAAAGACTCAGCAGCTGGGCTCAGCATTGTCTGTATCTCTTGTGGAATCACCGCATGGTCTCTTTCTGTAAGCTGCTTCAGGTTAGCCAGACTCTAAAACACTGGGGAACAGAGGGAGCCAGGTGGAAGTCAAACGGCCATTTGTGACCTACCTTCAAATCTGCCAGATTCTATTTGTTGGAAGCAAGTTACGAAGGATGCCCCATATGCAAGGGGAGAAAAATTAAATTCCACCTTTTGGAGCAGAAATGTCAGAAACTTTGTTAAACCTTTTGTAAAAACCATCACATATTCCAACTGCTCATTCTGTGTCTTTCCTAGCACTATTCACAAGGTGAAACCACACTCTTTTTGGTTCCTCTTACTAGAACATAAGTTCCATGAGAGAAGGTACTTGGTCTTCTTTACTGCTCTATCGCCAGCAACTCAAACTGCTGGACTAAAACTATTTTCACATATGCAATGATTTGTTTATTTAATAAAGCTATTTTCTCTGCAGAACTCAGTTGAGTTCCCATTTACTGTTGTTACTGAGTTCATGCAGGAAATTACAATAGTGCAGCTCAAGTGGTTTATGCTTAAGCAATACTGGGTGACATTCCTAATAATAGCTAACGTTGGTATGCTTGATACACACCTAATTCTTCATATGGGTTACTTTATTTACTCTCCCAAAAAATCTAAGAGATGGTACTGTTATTGAAAGTCCACTTAGTGGCAGAACTGGAATTCAAAACCAATCTTGCCTGATTGCAAAGGAAATTTCTGGCTATTCTATTTCACTTTTCTGAGTCTTTAATAGGTAGAGTCCTGCAAGCCTCAAATGAGTTACCTGTGATAGTGACTTGCCAAAAGTACACTGCTAAGGAATTGTAATATAATCTTTAATATTATATGTTTCAATTATTTGGAGAGATCTTTGTATGCATATTTCACCCTAATTTGTAAGTTTTTACTTTCAGGAAATGACTCACTGTACTGGTCTATCCTACAGTGCCTGAGACAGATGAAGAGTTTGATAACTAATTGAGGAATTAATGAGTATACTATAGTATAGAAGTTCTGATAGGTAGAATGATCTTAAAATTTTTAAGTGAATATATTTTTATATGCCTGCATTTTATGCAGAGTTTACTATTTGGAACTCAAAAACCACAAATTTGAGAGGTAGATAAAGTACTTGTCATAAATTAGCCCGTTAGCTTCTATGCGTGGAATGATGAAATGGAAACATGTAAAGAAGACAAAAGGTTCAAAATTCTGATGCACCTCTTAAGATTCCTCAATGTTTGTTTCAAGCTTTCTTTTCCTTATCTCTAAAATGGAGATCATACTAATCTCAGGTGATTGATTAAATGGTAAGTACTTTATAGTACACAATGTATTTTGAAAATATAAGTCATCATCTATTCTGAGTCTAGGCTAATTTCTATTCATGAGGAAATGAATGGTATATATTAGCTATACTTCAAAAAGTCACTACAGGTCTTTCATTTATTTTATACTTTGTATTGAGATATAATTGATGTGACATTGGATAAGCTTAAGGTGTACAACATGTTGATTTGATATACTTAATTATTGTAATTGGATTGCCACTGTAGCATTAGCTAACTCAAACACATCCCATAATTATCACTTATTTTTTTGTGGTGAGAATAAGGTTTAGTCTTGGCACTTTTTAAATGTATTATAAAATACTGCTGACTGTAATCATTAGTGAAGTGAAAAGTGAAGTCGCTCAGTCATGTCCAACACTTTGCGACCCCATGGACTGTAGCCTACCAGGCTCCTCTGTCCATGAGATTTTCTGGGCAAGAATACTGGAGTGGGTTACCATTTCCCTATGCATTAAATCTCTAGTGGCAAATTTGTACCCTTAAACAATATATGCCCAATTCCTCTAGCCTGTGGTAACATTGCTCTACTATTTTTCTGAGTTTGGCTTTTTGAGATTCTACATGTAAGTGGAGAATTCACAGTATTTGTCTTTGTCTGACTTACCCCACTTAGCATATTAACTTAGAGTTCTATCTGTGTTATGGATGACATGGTTTTTTTTTATGGCTGAGTGATATTCCATTATATCTTCACATCACCTGTTGATCCTGTCATCCATTGATGAATACTTAGCTTATTTCTATATCTGAGTTATTATGTTTATTGCAGCATTATTCATAAGAGGGCAGATAACTTTTAATGTCTTGTTTTCATGACCTTTGGATATATGCCCAGAAATAGGATTGATGGATCATTTTGTAGTTGATTTTTTACTTTTTTTCAGGAACCTCATAAGGTTTTTCATACTGATTGAGCCAATTCATATATATATATAAAAGTCTCGTTTCTCTCCATCTTTGCCAACACTTGTTTTCTTGCTGATGGTCACTCTAATAGGTCTGAGGACATATCTATATTTGTGATTTGCATTTCCACGGTGATTAGTGGCTTTGAACATCTTTTTGTGTACCTGTTGGTCTTTTAGGAATTATTAAAATCTTACATCTTAAAATCATAAAGTTTATGGACTGAAAGTTGTTTTTGTTATACAGGAAATTGTTCCTAAATGAATATGTTACCCACAAATATTGTGATGGAGACGTTTCAAACTCTTGATCCCTGTTACCAGGGAGAAATAGGGGGTGGCCTGTGATGAGTCCTTTATTTCCCAGGTATCATCCTTCAATTTCTTCCTTTCTAAAAGGTGTTTGATTTTGTTTGGAGTGGCAATATGACCAGCCTCAAGGGGAAATCAATGATGGATTTTAGGCCACTGTGTCTATTCTACTTTCCTGTGATAGGTATATACCCAGTCATGTGTTTTTAGAATGATCCATGAAATAAAATTACATGATTATAGTGAAATGGAAAACAAATAGATGTATACTCCAGGACTTCTAGGGAAGGGGTACTTTCTAATAAGGTGAAGTCCTATTGTTTCATTTTTTCCAACCCTTTCTGCTTGAACCATTGACTTCCTCATGTTACATTTGCAGCAATGCAAAATAGACCAGTAAAATTTTGAAATGCATCCTAGTCTAAAAGAATCAGATAAAACTGAGCCTCTCAATAACCTGAGTCTAGTCTACCTACAGATTTCTTAAGTAAACAGTAAAAATCATATGAGTAGAGCTGCTTTTCATTTGGTTACCGTTGGGATTACTTGGAGTTCCTCGCATTGTAACTGACCTATGGTATATTACCTCAAAAATCTAGGAAAGAATAGTCATAAAGCAAGGCTTGTATTTACCATGTTGAAACAATATCTTGAAAGAAGCAGTTCTGAGTGTAGCAGAAAGAGAAGCAAAAAAAACAAAAACCACAAACAAAAATTAAGTAAGCTCAACAAAAAACACAATTCTAATTTTCTCAGCGTTAAGGCAGCCAAACATGGAGAACTGGTACTTCTCATAAGATAACACAAAAATTTCACTTAAATTTAGTTAAATGTAGGGTGACCAGTTGAGAGAAAGGACAATGAAGGGTTTTCATACAATTGGCCATCAGTCCTACTGACATAAATTTTTATCTTGTGTTCCATTTTATCTTATTTTTTGTATAATTGTCCCTTTGAAATTCTGTGAAGGAACTGAAAGAATCTCAGGGCACCTGGATCCAAGAGAGAAAAGTCAGGTGGCAAAGCCACCCAATAAGGGTAAGATCATGTGAGGCCAACTTGAAGAGTGAAGATACTGTCAAGAAGAGGTTAGGTGGGGCAAGTGGAAGATGAGGAGAGAGAGTGTGACCCCTCAATGGATTATATAATTTAGGCCAAAATAATGGTAGCTAAATAGGGAGCTGCAGAGAAAGGACAACGTGTGAAAGGAGTTTAGGAAAGTATGTAAAAACAGACGAGTAGCTATTACATTAGACAGAGACATACAGGGAATATGACTAGTTAAAATGACAGGAACATTTGGATTTCATATTTAAGAAAACCAGACAAGACAGAGGAGCTGTCTGCTAGGAATGTCAAATTGGATCAAATGCTGCAGAGAAATAACATTCAAAGGTAAAGGTATTAATGACACTGAATGTTAAGAATATGGTCACTATGGGGGAAGCCAGACAGTTGTGGGTTGAAGTGATCTTCAGAGATAGTGAAGGCACACAAATATTGGAGTGGTCCAAAGAGGGGTTAACTGAAGGGAAATGGAAATGAAGGTGGAAGAGAGAAGTTTTTATTTGAATAGGAGAGAGCTGAGTAATGTTCAAGGATCCATCTTGAACAGTGACTGCCATTTTCTCATCTCTTACAAATCATATACTAAAGCGAACAGAGTTCTATTGTTTTCCTTTCTTTGGCAATGCATATAATACAAAGGAAATTGTCAAAAACTATGAGGATGCAATTCCCAGAGGTAGCATTGTCACACAGAAACCGAAAGAGACTTTTAAATTTGAAAACAACAATGAAAATGCATTCTCACTGGGATTGCAATGCTTCTAGCAGCCTCTTTCATAGCGGACATTCCTCAGAGGCTGCCAGTGCTACTGGAGTGCCTTCCCCTTGAACTTCAGCTCCTTCTGAAGGAATCTCCAGTGTGCAGCCTCCCTTCTCATGGGGCCTCCTGTTTCTCTTCTGTTCCCACAGAAAGCATTTCAGCTTTTGTTTAACTTGCTCTTGTTGAAGATAGGTCCATTTCTACAAACAAGGCGCTAAATAGCTCATGCATAGAGTCGTCTATCAGCCTTAGAAAATGGACTGTGCTTGCAGCAGAGATGCCTTTCTATTCCCATAAGTTTCATCTGGGTCCTGGGTGCTCAGCTAGACTACATTTCCCAGCCACCCTCCCAGTTAAGTGTGGTTATGTGCAATGTGGACTGAAATGATAGGGGAAAAAATGGTCTGTCACTAAGCTATGTCCAACTCTTTGCAACCTCATGGACTGTAGCCTGCTAGGCTCCTCTGTTCTTGAGATTTTCAGGCAAGAATACTGGAATGGATTGCCATTTCCTTCTCCTGGGCATCTTGCCAACCCAGGGATCGAACCCTTGTCTCTTGCTTGGCAGGTGGATTCTTTGCCACTGAGCTGCTAGAGAAGTCCTGTCACTTAAAACCTTCAAGTTCTTTTTACATATTCTTAAATATGGACAAAAAATGGACGCAAAGCCCAGGGGAAACCTATAGGCTACCAATTGAAGATAATATTTTCAGAAGGTAGAAGTCTGTGTCCCTGATTTAGCCTTGAGATGAGACTTATCTGACAAGCAGCAGCTTTTAATCAGTGAGACACAAACCTGGATTAAACTATGGAATTTCAAAGGCTTAATACAATATATTTAAAATAGTAACATATACATCATTTAGTCATTCATGGTAATAGCATGTGCCATGTATTGATTTGTATACCACTCACCATATAACTATTATCTAATTCTCCGCAAAATAAATTCTCTCTATAAATGCTGTGATCCCCATTTTACAGATCAAAGAGTTTATGCTTCAAAGCAATTACCAAATCTTCCCAACAGTGACTGTCTAAAATCCATATAGGGGCTTGTAATATCTTCATCTAAAACATTATTATGAAACAGATTCTAGGGATATTTGGCTCTTCTGCATAGCTCCTACTTCAAAGTAAACATAAGCTCTTAATTCATTTTGAAATCTATATGCATGAAACATCTAAAGAATGCATAGCTAAGATATTATTTACAGCATAGTAATTCACAATAACACTTTAATTACCTGAAAAATCAGATATTCTAACATGCTTAAGCAAGGTCAAATTCTAGAGTCCCTTTTAAAATAACAAAAAAAGGGAAACATTCTCTCCTGTTACAGTTAAGTTCAAGATACAAAAGTATATCCTCATAAAAATTTGTCAGACATACTTTTCACTTGGCAGAACCTATTTAAAACAAACAGCTCAAGATCAGCCTGGCTTGACCTAAGTATATATGCACCATCTTGAATATTCACATTATGGTTCATTGAAAAGGCAATGGGCTTTGCAACAAGATTGACAACAAAAGGGAAAGTGATGAGGAAAATTGCCTTACTTATCTGCTACAGTACTCTTGATTGCCTACTGTAATTTTACGGTTCATTATAAGAGGGGGGAAAAGTTTGACCGTCAACTTGAGTACTTGTATATCATAAATTGCTACAAAGAATAAGTTGCTTGAAGCACTCTTTAATGAACCCACCATAATTGTGTGTTTTTGAAGCATCAATTTTCACCAGTTTTACCCCTAATGGAGTTATGTGGGTAAAATACTTAAAGGTCATCAGACACTGTGGGATATGAAACAAGTGTAGAAAACTGAAGATGTTAAAAAATTACACAGGGGTGACACAGGCTATTTTCTAAGTCATCACTTGATATAGCATGAGATTTGACTGGATAATTGAAGTAAATAGCAGTGCTTTCATGGATGGTCAGCACAGATCAGGTAGGGGTCAGAAAACATAACAATTTTAATCATCCTTTAACATAAGTGAATGCCACTCTGCAGTACTGTGGGAATGCTCCTATTTAAAGCTATTTCCCCATTCTACTAAAAGTCCTAAACTTCTTCAAAGGATACTTCCTAACTTAAAACACTTGAATACCTTAGTGTTAGCCTCTCAGTCATGTCTCTTTATGATCTCATGGACTGTAGCCCACCAGGCTCCTCTGTCCATGGGGCTTCTCCAGGCAAGAATACTGGAGCAGGTTACTATTCCCACCTCCAAGGGGATCTTCCCAATGCAGGGATCCAACCTGGGTCTCCTGCATTGCAAGCATATTCTTTACCATCTGGGTCACCAGGGAAGCCCTTCCATTATTTAATGGTGCTATTAAATACTACAGACACTAGGTTAAGTTTAAACTAAAAGTAAAATATTCAGATCTCAGGGCCAGTAGTCAAAGTTCAAGTGTTCAGTGGCTTCATGGGGCTTATGACTATGGCCTTAGAAGATACAACTCTACATTTCCATCAGTCCTGAGAACTCAGATCTAGAACTAGATTACCTGATATGATACCCACAAACCGGATATGGATATTAAGACCTTGAAAAGTAACTAGTCCATGTTGAGACTTGATTTTGAGACTCCAGAATACACAGCAGGTTTGGAAGACATATTTCTAAAAATATACTATATAATCTCAGCAATTTTTGTGCTAATTAAATGTTGAAACAATAATAGATAGATAAAATATGTTATTAAATCATGTTTATTTTTACTACTTAAAACGTGACTATCAGGGAATTTAAATTTATATACTTGCCTTGCATTATAGTTATACTGGACAATGCCAGTCTATAGGAATCAAGCCTACTTGGTAAAGACTTCCCAGGTGGCACTAGTGATAAAGAACCCACCTGTCAATGCAGGAGACTTAAGAGATGCAAGTTTGATCCCTGGGTTGGGAAGATCCCCTGGTAAAGGAAATGACAACCAATTCCAATGCTCTTGCCTAGAGAATCCCTTGGACAGAGGAGCCTTGCAGACTTATGGTTCATTGGGTGGCAGAGAGTCGGACACAACTGAACTGAGTTCGCACCAAATGCAAGCCTGAACTACCAAGTAGCTCAGTGAAGTTCAAGATACTGTCTTGCATCAGGGAATCTGCATACCTGAGGATTCATGGGGGCGCTTACCACTCTGAGGAAGAGAGATGGTTCCAGTTGGTACTGAGGAAGGAGAATTTAGGTACCATTTAAATGATAGTATTTTGATAAGGCATAGAATAAGAAGGGCTGTTTGCCAAGGATTTAACTGCAAGCCTGAGGTTGAAAAGCATATATTTATTTTATCTCTTGAAACTAGCAAAATCAAGATATGTGCAGAATGCATTCAAAACCCCCTCATTTAAAGTTCTGCAACGAGATTAGAAATTGAGGCTGTATCAAGGGCCTCCATGGTGGTTCAGATGGTAAAGAATCTACCTGCAGTGCAGGAAACCCAGGTTTGATCCCTGAGTCAGGAAGATCCCCTAGAGAAGAGAATGGCTACCCACTCTAGTGTGCTTGCCTGGGAAATGACAGAGGAGCCTGGTGAGCTACAGTCCATGAGGTCAAAAAGAGTCAGACGGGACGGAGAGACTTTCACTGTCGCTTTTTTTTTTCACCTTTATCAAAGGGACTCAGTTCAGTCAAAGGTGGTAGGATTCATTCTTGGTAATATTATTCCTCAATGTTACATCATCTTGTTAATTATGAAAAGCTATTTTTACAAGCTAATAATAAAATAAATTTTCATATTTCTTGACCTAGCATTAAAGTTCATCCACGGTCTCTGCAATTCCCAGTAATATCCCTTATTCTTCATATATACTGTGACTATGATGCAAAAATGTCCTCAAAATGCCCTTCTCTTTCCACCTCTTTGGCTCATATTCTCTGTGTTTAGAATGTTCTTCTCACTCCTTCTGTTGAAATCTTTCATGGCTTAGTTCAAATGTCATAGCTTCTAAAGGCTGCCCAGCTTTTACCTGCCACAGTCAAACTAGCATCAAACAAATATCCCCAAACTTGATTTTGACCTTCCTTGGGCAAATGATGGACACATTTTCACTTGGTGTGTAATCAGTTGTACATGAACCCTCTCTGCCCCCTATTTGACCAGCTTTTAGAAAGGAGTGAACATGCTTTGCTTTATATTCCTCTTAAAACAGTCTATTTTACATAGTACATTCTCTAAAACATATGATGAAGAATGTTTATTTGTGATAATGAGAAAATGCAATTAGTAATGAAAAAAAAATCCTTGTAGACAGATGGTATGACCTGACATTTTAAAACTTTGCTTTATATTTGCTATATTTTCATAACTGTCTTTGGGTATCTCATACCCCCACTTCCTTTTGCCTCTTTAGAAACATACGTATACATGCTTGCAAGAGAGAGAGGGAGAAATGTATGACCATTGCTTTAGAGAGTTAGTTCACAGATCAGCTGCACAGTTCCTATTATACCACCCCGCTTATTTCTAATTTAGTAATAGTTAACCAACATCTGTACTAATATCAGGTTGAATCAAAGTCTCACTTCCTTCCTTCCTCAGTCATTTCCACCCAGCTAATTGATGCCAGACATTTCTAGGTAATGAATGTATATGATGAAAGATTATTCTAAATATACTTTGAAGACCATAGGTGAAATAGGAGGTAAATAGATAGTATTCTTTGAGGAGATTTTATATAATTGCTTATCTTATGGCTCTGGCATAGTATAAGAAAGTCTTATTTTCCTTGGCAAGAATAAAATACATCCTACATAAGAAATGCTATACCTCTGAAAAAGCAAAAGTATCGTGCTAGGGAGCAAAAGGCTGGTGCATTGCCTGACTTACTAGCTAGGTGATGCAACAACTGGGCACCAGGATACAAAAGCATCTTGTGTCTACTTCCTCTTCAGGCAAAATAAATAAACAAAAATACTGGCCTCTAAACTTTTTTCATAAGAATCACAAAAGAAAAATTCCCAGGACTGGTCCCGAGGGATTATAACTAGTGAGTTTAGAGAGGTCTGATATTTATTATGTTTTGCTGTTATGAAGCATCCTAGTAATTACAGGTTTGAAAAACTCAGTCTGATTGTAGCCTAGCTTCACACTTCGCAGTGTATAAGAATTACTGGGAAGCTTGTTAAAAAATTGCAAATTGTGCCACCTGACTTCTCACGACCTTGATTCAGCAGATCTGAGGTGGCACTCAGAAATCCAAAATTTTAATGAGGTCTCCTGGTAATTCTGACTCAGGTTCATAGACCACAACTGGAGAAATATAGGAGTCAGCTATGATTTAGGAGAACTGATGGCTATAACTCCAGCAATTAGAACATACCTGCGGCTCAGTTACTGTTGCTAAATCAAATGGAAATGCCCTGCGATGTTATTTTATTTAGCTAAAGAGTTCATTTCATTATTTGAAAGGGAAAAATGAACTAATTTACTCTTTGCAACTCCATGGACTGTAGACCATCAGGCTCCTCTACCCATGGGATCATCTAGGCAAGAATACTGAAGTGGGTTGCTATTTCCTCAACCACAGGATCTTCCAGACCCAGGGATTGAACCCATGTCTCCTGCATTTGCTCTTTAATGCTGAGTCATCTGGGCAGCCCAATAAGATAACCAAGATTGAATTATTACTTCCAGTCCCCCGTCTCTTCAGTACATTGATATTTCCAATTCATTTTTTGGTTTATTCAATAAACGTTTCTTGAAGTACTATGATAGGCCAGGCAGCCTGTGAGGAACTGATGATATAGCCGTGAACAAAGAGAAATAGTTTCTCTCCCACTGCAACCCAAGGTGTAGGAGGGTTTTATGGTTATCTATTGCTGGGTGACAAACCATGTCAAAACTTACTGGCTTACAACCAACAGTCATTCACTTCACTCACAATCAGCAGTTTGAATAGAGGCAGTGAAACATCTGTGTTTTCCATGTGGCATCAACTTGCACGATTGTACCTGGGAGATCCCATTTCAAGATGCTACCTGTCCATTTGATGGTGGCTATCACAGCAAAGGTCCTGATCTCTCCGTATGTGGCCTTCCCAGGGGCTGCTTGGGGTCCACACAGCATAGGTGTCTGAGGACAGGTGGACATTTTACATGGGGGCTGGCTTTCCTCAGTTTTGTAGCACAACAAGATATAGGCTGCAAAGCATCTTCCTAGCTAGCTTCGCAAGTCACAGAGGTTAACTCAACTAAATTCTATTGGCAATTCAAATCGCTAAGGCAGTCATCGGTTATAGGGTGTGAAATTTTCTTGCAACTCCCAATAGGAGGAGTAACAAAGAATTTGCTGCTGTTTTTAATTGTTCACGGGGTGAAACAGATATTTAACAATGAACTAAATATACTTGCAATGAGTACTACTAAGAAAAAGGATCTGGTGCTATGAAAACATAAAACAGAGGGAGGTAATTAGGAAGGGACCCCCTAAGGAAGTAATATTACAGATGAGACGGGCTCCAAGTTAGAGTGCTACATAAAAAGTGAAGAGATAATAATCAGAAGCAGGTAAAATAATTAAGTAGAAAAAAAAAAGGGTAAAAATGGTAAGAGCTATTCTTAATTACTCGGTTGCTCTGTGCCAGGCACTATTTCCAGACTTTACCTGTATCATTTCATTGAACTCCTAACAATCCTAGATAATGAGTAATCATATTCCCATTTTGTGTCTACTGAAAAATAGAGTTCTTTAAGATTGCAAAGCTAGTGAGTGGCATTGCCAGGGTTTTAGGGTCTCGCTGTATTCTAGAAATTTGAGCATATGGGCATCCTTGTACCAAAGGTTATCACAGCAAGGAGCTGTGAGTAGCTAAGAAATTCCAGTAGGAGAGCTGACACCGAAGGAGGAAGTTATGCAGAAAGCAAGAGTGAGGAAACAGCAGAAATGAACTTCATCTCCTGCACCCCTGGCTCTGGTGAAGGGTTGTAATTTTCTCTCACCGCAGCGTTTTAGAAAGAGATTGAAAAATAACAGCTGGATTCCCATTTTTAAGTAGGGAAGGAAAGTCATTCCCTTTTATTTGGCTCCATTTTCCAACTTTTCTTTATGCCCTAAATGACCTTAGTAACTACCTCTTTCTCCAGGTAGAGTGGAAATGGGTGATCTTGTAGCAGTGGACAGAATTTGCTAAATAAGTAATATCCCTTTAAACAAACCTTGAAAAGTATAAGTCAGTTGTCTAGCTTTCCGCAGCCCAGGCGACAGTATAGTTGAGGATGCATCACCTGCGTGACGTGGTTCTTATGATGTTCAGATGTATACTTCATCCAGACCAGCATGATATACTATCAGCTCTGTGTTGCTCTGATGATGTATTACTTGGTAAAATAAGGTTAGCTGTCAAAAACTCATTCCAAGGAACTGAAAGTTTGGCTGGGGGAAAAAATTCATTTCAGGTCTTAAAAAAATACATTTTTCATTTGAGTGGAGGGAAAGATGACATGGTTAGAAGTCAAAAGGCTTGAGGGCCTTCTGAACCCTGGTGAAAAAAAAGAAAAAAAGACATCTTTCAATACAGACAACTCAGAGGAAAGTCAGGGCCAAATCAATGAAGCCAGTGCCTTCCTATTTTGTAGGAGCCAATCATGTACGATTGCAGAATAGTACAACTTGGGGGACTTTTTGCAACTTCCACAACTATGTCCTTGAGACAGCAGAGGGTGGAAAAATTATTTGGGTAGGTGTTTCAAGAGAATAAGTCTCTAATACAAACATCTGGAACTAGTGTTCTGTTCATGGGCTAGAAATGTCATTATTATTTAGCATAGTCCTATTTATGGATGTCTTAACAACTGTTGTTTTTTTATAGAGAGTGATAATGTATTCTAAAATGATCTTTAATACTGATATTTCAAAATCTGTTCTTAAATATGTGTGTGTCATGAAATTTTAAACAGTCTTTCAACGTTTTATTTGGTTTCAGACGTGCTGACTAATCTTGGAACTGGACTTATATTTATCACAAAATTCAGCTTTTAGCCCCACTTATTTTTAATTTCTACCAGATATGTTCATGATAAGGTTAGAGAAAATAAGTACCTAAAAAAAGAAAATACAACAAAAAGTATGGACCAAACAAACCCTCTAAGGGAGCCAAATGGAAGAAGTATTTCTTTTAAGTAAAACAAGCAAGTCCTTAAGTTCTAAGGTTCTAGAGTTGGACTCTGATTTTTTAACAGTTGGTTCTTTTCACTTGTCTAAAATATGAAAGAGTTCAAAAACTCACGTATTCATCGAGATGAATGTCACTTTCTGCTATTAAGAAAAACCAAGTATCATCAACTAAAAACTATCAGGCTAAAAAAAATAGCCAAACAGTGATTATGAAGCATATTCTTTGTTTATCCTCTGTTCTGTCCCTTCTAAATAAGGTAGAAGTAGAGATAGAGAATGCCATGTTATTTCATTTTCCATCTTTACAGCATATTTCAAAATATTTTCAGATCTTGTCTGCTACAGTTTGTTCTAATTAATTAGAACATATAATTATATCTACATGACTCCAAAATATCTTGGTATTGAGACAAGTTGGAGTGGACTAAGGTATGGTAGGGAATCAATCCAAATACTTATCTGGAAAATGGATGTAAAGAACAGTCACAAATTCAATAATAGTTTTGAAACCAGTTCATGTATTTAGTTTTGGCCGTAAAATAACTTCTCAGTGGATAAGCCCATAAACAGTCATTTATCATGAAATAAAAATTGCAACTGCTTGTAGAGCTCTCATCACTTGTTTGACAAAAGAAAATACTGCCTTGCAAGAAGACATCTATCAACTGATGTATATTTCTAAATTTCTTTTTTAATTTAGATGCATTTCTTTGTTTAAAAAATCTTAAGAATTTTTAAAGTATTTTTGAAGGAATGAGTCAATGAGTCAATTGTTTATAATATATATCACAACATTTTTAAATGTCATTATGATGGATATTTTAATTTAGTATTTTTGAGAAGTTTAGAACTGGTGATTTGTTACATAAGATTGTAAGGAAATATTTAAATTGTAAAAAATGTATAAGAACTAAAGAATTTTAAACTAGTTGGGGACTCTACTGTATGCAGGCAGAGATCTTGTAGGAGTTTGGCATGGGTGACATGAGAAAACATGGGACATCCTTTTAGCTGGGAAAGAAATTTTGAGTGACATGAAAAAGGAATAAATACATTGGAGAGAGAGAGTGGCTTACATTTAACCAGTTACATGGTACCTGGGTGGTATTTTTTACAGAGTAATATAGTGAAAATATTTAAATTTTCAGACCTAGATCTGGGATGATCTATTGTCCAGTAGGAAACAGCAATCCCCTCCAGTATTCTTACCTGGACATTCCATGGACAGAAGAGCCTAGCAGGCTATAGTCCATGGCATCTTAGAGAGTCGGACATGACTGAAGCAACTGAACACACCCCCTCTCTCCTTTTCTCCTTCCAGTAGAGTGGGGCATGCATGTTTTGAACTCTTAGCTAGGATTCATGTGATCAATAGAGTAGGAACTTGAGTGTGTCATTACAACGGCCTGTTACCTGGAGGAATGCACACAGGTTAGAAAGCATAGTTAGGTAAGGACAGGACAGAAAGTTATAGGGGCTTGATGATGGCACAAGGCAGAGGACACTTCAAGGAGACATAATACTTTGCTTCATCCTCCGTGGAGCAAATTCTCATTAATGGATTTGATAGTTACCTTGACAGAGAAAGCTTCAAATACATATTCCTTTCCTTATATGTCTCAGTGTTTTCCCAAAGCATAGTAAGCCTACTCCTGGCAGTATTCAGAATGATTTTAGATGGCATGCCATAGACACTTGTTTATAAAGTTATTCATTTAAATAAATAAATTAGAAAAAGCGTGGCTAAGTCATGAAACTGATGATATTGCAGTATCGCTGCTTAAGGGTAAGATCAAATCAGTGTTAAGTAAATTTAGAAAAAAACAGCAGTTTATATTCAGTAAGAATGTGGACAGAGGAGCCTGGTAGGCTACAGTCCATGGGGTCGCAAAGAGTTGGACACAACTGAGCAACATCACGATCACAAAGAATGTTTAGGAAAGTCACAAATGGAGGAACGTCTACATGTTAAGTAAAAGACTGAGATTGGAAAAAAGCCTGGTTCTCTATTTTTTCTCACATAGCTCTTTATGTCTCTGATACAATCTAGGTTTATCCCTTTCATCATTCTCTACGCATCCTCTGTCTCATAACTGACCACATCATTTGTGAGACCCAGTGCAAAATAAAAATCCAGGGCTGCTTTTTCAAAAGTTATAAGTAATTTCCAGATGGTGGCGGGAGAGTCTTAAATCAAGCGTGGGCTGTTTGTGAATTTGAGGCCCAGCGCAGTTGATTCTACTGCCTCTCTGTGTAAAGGAACAGGATGAATTGGGATCTGCCAAAGTTTCATGTTCATCTTGGTTGCAGGAAATCTGAGATGCAGAGTCAAATTTTATGGAAGTGTTTGTGTAGGTGTGTATATTGGGGTATTATTGTTTCTAGTGGAAAGCCAGACTATATCTAAGACAGTTCTGGAAAAGCAAACATCAAAACTGTCTCTGTTATGTATGTGGGAGAACGTGTAATCATGTGAGTTACAGAAGCTAGGGTCCCAGTGGCCTCCTTTAGATGGTCTTAGGGCCACATATTGGTCTCTGCTGTGAAATGTCTTATTTTATATAGATAATTAAATACCCCAAGCTACTTTTCTAGGTTAACCTGGGGCAAGTTTTATGTTCAGTAAGAATGTTTAGGAAACTCACAGATGCAGGAAAGTCCATATGTGAAGTAAAAGACTAAGATTGGAGAAAAACCCTGGTTCCCAATTTTTTCTCGTACAGCTTTTTATGTCTCTGATACAATCTAGATTTATCCTTTTCATCGTTATGTACCTATCCTCTGTCTCATGACTGACCACATCATTTGTGAGACCCAGTACAAAAATAAAATCCAGGGCTCTTTTTTTCAAAAGTTATAAGTAATTTCCAGGTGATGTAGGAGAGCCTTCCTTTGGGAAGAATGACATTTCAGCCTTTAGGGCATGAAGTGGGAGATCAGTTGCTTTTCTCTTCAGATTCATCTTAAGTCTCACCAAGCCTGCAAAAAATGAAATGTTTTTCTCCATCTTCCCCTCCCTCATGCTTTTGCCATCCTGCAACTTTTATTTTTGCCTTCGGGTTTCAGCTTACAGACGTCTCCCCATCATGCATTTCTGAAGCCCATGTGTGTTGGTCCTGCTCTGGGATGCCAGATTGCTTTGGTCTCCTTAAGGCTTTCTTCTAGCCCCTAGAGGAGCATTTCAGAGGCTTTCTGGAAGTTGCTTGCTTGTCTGTCGTCCTTCCAGATTCTACGATGGGTGAAGTCAGATTTCATCGTTTTGACAGCTTATTCTCTATTCTGCCAAAGATCCTGGCACATAACACACTCTACATATTTGGTGAATGAATGATTGAATGACTTAATGCATCAGCTAAAATACATGAAAGGTCTGAGAGCACTAAGAATATCTACAAAAAGACTCAAATGAACTGGCCTAAATGATATGTTAACTGCTTATGACATATGCATCATGGTCTCCATATGGGCTCTTAGGCATGCATAAATATCTCCATCCTTATATTGTATTTTCAAATAAAGGATTGCTTTCAAAGATACTTTCAATATTCATTTAATGTCTAGCTTCAAAACAGATTTCAGATCGAAAGCCTGTGTATACCAAACCAATAATTTTGTCAAATTTTTCATAGTAAATGTGAATCATAAGTAACTTTTTTAACCACAAATATTTACTCTTTAAACATTTGAACCATGTTTGTGGTTCATTGTTTTCATACATGAATCTACTCTTCTACCTCATGTAAAAACTGTTTTACTTGTGTAAAATTGTCTTTTAGTAGGGATATGTGGTAATTCATGTGATAAATCATTTCTGATTCTTAAATATGTCACAAAGAGCTTCAAAAATAAAAAAATTTTGATTTCCTAGCTCTAGAGTTTATCGGCTTTGATGTTAGATGTATGTTTGTTTAAAAAAAAAATTCCTGAGTTTCTTAATTCTGTAAGCTTTGGACTTAGATTCAGTTATGAGCTAAAGATCAATAAATTCATAATCTCAAAAGTCTGTATGCTTATGTTGTATTAAATTTATACACTTTGATTATATTTAAAGGTCATGTGCAAAACTCAGTAAATTTCCAGTTGTCTTGTTAGAAGTGTTCTATCGTTAAGAAATTTTGCAGTAAAATGTATAATGGCTTAAGACATCTGAGCTATAGATGAAAATGAAATAGAAAAACTGAACTTTGTAGAAAGATATTTTTGCCAATGAAGTATTTTGTCAGAAAGTTTTGGACAATTTGGTAAGGGGATAAATAATTTGGATCTTTGGGTGAAAAACTGTTAAAAAAAAAAAAAAGCTGAGATTTATCAGAAATTCACCTGCCTTTCTCTGTGGGCATTAATGGACTGGAATTGCTATAGTAAGAAGAGTGAGTTCTGTTCTTGAGTGGGAATTAATAGGGACTCATAGAAAGTGATGTTGGACTTCCTCTCTGCACAATTTATTTCTCTCATCTTTTCTACATCAGTAGTCAAACTTCACTAAAGATAAAATAAATACTTAACATACATAAATATATTTTCTTGCTGTTTTCTCTCCAGGGTTGCTGTTAAGCACAGAGTGTGTTTTCTGAAAGGCTGTTCTTTACATAAGAAGGTCAAACATATGGTCTTTCTGTTTCCAGAGAGGGACCACAGTGTTACAGGTATGGTGCTTTGATTTTAAAACCTCCTTCATGTTCTGGCACCACTGTGAACAAACTGAGACCTTCATCAATAGCTTATCTACTATTTTTTTAAAAATAATTTATTTTAAGCCATTTTAGCCAAACAAAATTGAGAGGAAGAAAGATACTCCACATGCCACCATCCCCCAAACACACATAGATGCTCTGCACTGTCAATATCACTCACCAGAATGATACTTTAAAAAAAAAATCACATTGATACAGGGCTTCCCTGGTGGCTCAGATGGTAAAGAATCTGCCTGCAGTGCAGGAGACTCAGGTTCAATCCCTGGGTTGGGAAGATTCCCTGGAGGAGGTCATAGCAACCTACACCAGTATTCTTGCCTGGACAATTCCATAGACCAAGGAGCCTGGCATGAGATTGCAAAGAGCTGGACATGACTGAGTGACTAACACTTTCACTACATTGACACAGCAGTGTCAAAATCCATTGTTTACCTTAGGTTTACTTTTCAGCACCCTTCTACAGTGCAATTCGGTTGTTTTCCTCACAAAACCTTTTCTTTTCAATTATAAGCATACACTTATTCATAGATAAAGTCCTTTTACATAACATTACCATCTTGGGAAACATTTCTATTCCTCCATGACCACTTGGGGACTATGTCCCTTGAGATGTGACATTATCTTAGCTATGCAAGAATGGACAGGACTGAGATTATTTTATGTTACCTAAATGCTGGTCTCCTTGAGATGTGAGGGACAGGTTAGCCTCATCAGCAATATCCTGGGGAGAGGAGTGCTCCTCCAGATGGCTGCCATCACCTGTTTCCTGTTGATTCTTACTGGGAGTTGTCATCCTTGTAAAGAAAATGAATGGTGCTAAATTCTGAGGGTATACCTATTTGGAAGAGGCTTCCCAGGTGGCACTAGTGATAAAGAAACCCCTGCCAATGCAGGAGACATAACAGATGCAGATTTGATACATGGGTCAGGAAGATCCCCTGGAAAAGGACACAGCACCCCACTCTAGTACTCTTGCCTGGAAAATTCCATGGATGGAGGAGCCTGGCGGTCTATAGTCCATGGGGTTGCAAAGAGTCGGACACGACTGAAGCGACCTAGGATGCATGCATGCATTACTCCCAGCACTGTTTGTCTTACAACATACATCATTCACTATAATATCAGAGTATTTTGACCTCCCTAAAAAATCATTCATACTCTGCCTATTCATACTTTCCCCACCTCCACCCTGAAAACCTAAGCTCTTTTTATTTTCTTCATAGTTTTGTTTTTTCCAGAATGTTATATAGTAGAAATCATACACTATATAGGCTTTTCAGATTGACTATTTCCCTTTGTTATGTGCCATGTTTTTTCACAGCCTAACCTTTCTTTTTTGGGGGGAAAATATATGTTTAAAAAAATATTTCACTTGCATTTCTGAATAAGTGACATATGCCCAACATTCAAAACATGCAGAAGAATATGTTCAATGCTTACCTTGAATGTATTGCTCAGAGACATTGTCCTATCACCTTCCAGTAACTTTTGTAGAAAATAGTACATTTACTAGTTTTTGTATATATTCCAGACAGTTTATGCATTTATAAATATGCATAGCTTTTTTTTTCCCACATGAATTATATCAGTAATGTCATACACGTGGTTCCACACCTTAACATTCTCATGCAGTAACTCTTGGAATAGTTCCATACCATTACATAGAAAACTACCTAATTATTTTTAATGGCTATGATGTTTTATTGTGTGAATTTATCATAATTTATTTAATCATTCTGTATTTATGTGCATTTAGGCTTGTTCCAATCTTTCGCAATTTGAAATACGTTCCTGACAAAAGCTAGACTGATTCATTTAAAGTTAAAATAATTTGAAGATAGTTAGAATTTTCCCCTTCATCTCTCCGTAAGTCTTTGCAAGGTAAAAGGAACAGGAAATATAAACACAGAAACCAGTAGCATTTTCTTCAACAGCTCTTTTTAACTTTAGTGCTGAATAATATTTCATTGTGTGGATATACCATGTTTTATTTATCCATTCACCTGCTGAAATTGCATCTTGGTTTCTTTCAAGTTTTGGCAGTTATGAATAAAAGTACTGTAAACCACAGTTAATAGTCAGACCTTTGTTGGCAAAGTAATGTCTCTGCTTTTTAATATGCTGTCTAGGTTGGTCATAGCTTTTCTTCCAGGGAGCAAGTGCCTTTTAATTTCATGGCTGCAGTCACCATCTGCGTGATTTTGAAGCTCAAAAAAACAAAGTCCCTCACTATTTCCATTGTTTCTCCGTCTATTTTCCATGAAGTGATGGGACCGGATTCCGTGATCTTAGTTTTCTGAATGTTGAGTTTTAAGCCAACATTTTCATTTTCGTCTTTCACTTTCATCAAGAGGCTCTTTAGTTCTTCACTTTCTGCTATAAGGGTGGTATCATCTGCATATGATACAAAACATCTTTTCATATGATTACTTGCCACCAGTGTGTCTTTTTTTGCTGAGCTTTTCTTTAACATGTGATTTTTAAAGTTCCTGTTTCAATTCCTTTGATGTATTAGAGTGACATAAAATAGGTGAATAGCTCATAATACAGCATATAGTAAATGTATGAAACATACTGTTTTTCTTATTCACTGTCATAATAAAAAGGGTGTCAAATAAGTGTTGTCAAAAAACCAATTATTTTGGCTCAATTATTACAGTAAGAAGGTAAAATATTAAAACATACTATAAATTATTTTAAATTTTGAAGTTTTGAAAATATGCTATGTGAAAGCTGTCTAGATACTCAGGAGCTAACTTCAAGATTTTTAAAAAATGGAAACTAAAATGTACTCTGATAGTACAGACTGTTTAGAATCTTCCTCCCTAGTTGTTTTTATCTAATACATTAGTAGAGCCTATATGTGTTGACCACTGGACACACAAACTACTTTTACATTTATGAACAAGGCAATTGAAATTTGTTCTCTCAAGGCCAAAAGTATAAGTCAGTGTGAAGGGTGAGACAGTAGACTATTTGATCAAACTATTGATTCCTCTTTTAAGGTAACACATATGTGGGCTAAAATTTTCACTTTTTATTTAGCTGTTACATGTTAGAAGCTGAAGAAACTTATTTTCTGTTTATCTTTTGTGACCACGCTTACTTCTGTGGACAGTTCCAGTCAGCCTGCCTCTGAGACTAATTCATGCCCTCTGATAAATATAAACAAGAAGAATTGCCTCAGACTGAAGTCTCCAAGTTAGGCGATCATGGGTGCCCTGTATAAATTGCTTGATTAATTGCCAGGTAATCATATATTAGAGCTTCCCCACTGGCTGAGTAGCTAAAGAATTTGCCTGCAGTGCAGGAGACACAAGAGATGTAGGTTTGATCCCTGAGTCAGGAAGATCACCTGGAAAAGGAAATGGCAACCCACTCCAGTATTCTTGCCTGGAAAATTCCATGAACAGAGGAGCCTGGGGGCTATAGTCCAAAGGGTCACAAAGAGTCGGACCTAACAGGGTGACTAAGCACAGACACAATCATATATTAATTCATGAAAAGATATGAAGCATAATGAGTTAAACTATCAGGTTAGTAAGAGACAATTCAGATAGTTTGTATTCAATATTGATGAAGACATTTTAAAGGAAATGACCTCTGTTGTACCAGCTCTTTTCCCTTTGACCTATTTAACTGAATTTCTATTGACTTGAGAGTGAGGTAGCACCTGTTGCAGACCTTTCCAGAAAACCTCTCCTCTGAATTTAATTGAGTCAGTAAGCACCTTCATTCTTGAACCAGTAATTGGCAAGGGCAATAAAGCTGTGTTAATTGGTTTAAGCTCTCATAGTCCTTTTGGATCGGAGATCAATCCCACATAAATGATATGCCTACTACAAACTGTGAAATGGTTGAAAAGGATGCTGGGGCATGAACCTCACAATACCCACCACTTGTAGCAGAGCACTTTTCTTTTGATTGTTTCTGAGTGTATCCAGCCTGTCCCACCCAAATGACATCACTGGGCAGCTGAGGACAAATATGACCAAAATGCCTAATCAGTTAGTTGATTTGCTGCTGCTGCTGCTTAGTTGCTTCACTCGTATCCAACTCCAGCGACCCCATAGATGGCAGCCCACCAGGCTCCCTCGTCCCTGGGATTCTCCAGGCAAAAACACTGGAGTGGATTGCCATTTCCTTCTCCAATGCATGAAAGTGAAAAGTGAAAGGGAAGTCGCTCAGTCATGTCCGACTCCTAGCGACCTCATGGACTGTAGCCACCAGTCTCCTCCGTCCATGGGATTTTCCAGGCAAGAATATTGGAGTGGGGTTCCATTGCCTTCTCCGATTAGCTGATTTAGAAATGGACAAATGTATCCCTTCTTACAGTCAAGATTACTTCCTACAATTGGAAATTGTGAAAAAGAGGCTCATCTCCCCTTAATGCTTTCTTGAAGTCAGATAAAAATGTAGCAGCTGAAAGCATTGGCTACTTGCTATTCTTGTCAACTAGGTGATCATGGACTGTAGCCACCAGTCTCCTCCGTCCATGGGATTTTCCAGGCAAGAATATTGGAGTGGGGTTCCATTGCCTTCTCCGATTAGCTGATTTAGAAATGGACAAATGTATCCCTTCTTACAGTCAAGATTACTTCCTACAATTGGAAATTGTGAAAAAGAGGCTCATCTCCCCTTAATGCTTTCTTGAAGTCAGATAAAAATGTAGCAGCTGAAAGCATTGGCTACTTGCTATTCTTGTCAACTAGGTGACAGAGAAAGCTAATATTCAGCAAGACAAAAGAATAAATCACATGTACAGGAAAAAATTCAAAATACACAGATTGTTTTCATGATTCGTTATAGCACTCCCATCCCTTACTCTAGTTCATTCTTGATTCATCCCAGTATCTTTCTTGCTTAAGTTAAACTCAGGCAAGTTTTCATTTTTTGCAACCACAAGAATCTTTAGGAAAATGGACATCCTTTCCTTACAGAAGACTTACTTTTCTGCTCTATAAATTATACTTTTTCCCCTATGAATAGAGATATATATATGTTCACACACACACACTTGCATACCCAATGTTCAAAGTATATGTAAAATAATTTTTTTAATTTATTTATTTTTAATTGAAGGATAATTGCTTTACAATGTTGTGTTGCTTTCTGCCATACATCAACATGAATCAGCCATAGGTACACATATGTCCCCTCCTTGAACCTCCCTCCCATCTCCCACATCCAACCCCATCCCTCCCTCTCTAGGTTATCAAAGAGTCCTATTTGAGTTCCCCGAGTCATACAGAAAATTTCCAGTATCTATTTTACATATGGTATTATATATGTTTCCATGCCACTCTCTCCATTTATCATAGAGGCTGAAAGGCTTAGCAACATTTAGAATATATATAATCAATTTGAAGGATTATTGTAATGCTTGGAAAGAAGCTAAAAGCCAAAGTTTTCTTTCTTCTCTCATGGATGTGGTTTCGTATGGTGATAAAAGGAGACAGATTTTGGAGGAAATTGGCAGTGATATTAAAATAATAATTTGTACTCATCTACAAAAATCTTTATAAAACTTTACCTTGTGAGTGAAACTTCTGCTTTTTTCTGCCTCCATCCTTAAGGCAAACAGCTCCTGAGTCTGCTATCCAGAAGAATCATTGGCTTCTTGACATTGTCTCATTCTCTCAAGAGAGTCCCAAAAGGCAGGGGAGGAAGGTAAGAGTTATTAACACTCTAGGCACATAATATATAATCGACAGTATGTTGTGGATTAACAATTAAATAAGCAATTCAAGTTGCTGTGTACTATAAATCTTATATTCTGAATTTATTGTCATAGGAAATTTTTTCCTGAGCTTTTAAGCACCAACACTTTCATTTACAAAACAATTGCTGTATTTTAAAATTACAATTATTTACATGGGATCTTTTAGATCCCTGCTACTAGAGGTATGATCCAGAGATCAGTAGTATTTGCATCATCTGGGAATTTGTTGAAGTATAGGATCTCAAGCCCTAACTTTAACAGTCAAGTGTAACTTTGTATTTTAACAAATACAAAGTAACCCTGTGTAACTCCTGAGTAACCCAGTGTACATTACGGTTCAAGAAGCACTGGATTACATGATTTTTTTGTGTGTTGTTTTGACATGGATGGGGAAGCCTGGTGTATTGCAGTCCATGGACATACATGGACACCATGGACACGACTGAGTGATTGACCTGACGTTATGAAATAGAATAACCCTAATTTTTTAAAAAAAGTTTTATTTTTCACTTATACTGCATTATTTGTTTCCTGTCACAGACAGTCATAATAAATCTACTATGCTAAATCACAGAAGTTGGTAATCAAATGAGATTGGCTGTAAATCCAAACATTAATGAAAGTGATGTTCAAAAGTATCTTTAAAGAGATAATGCTCAATTCCGGGTGGTATTTAGATAGTTTCATGTTACAGGATTTATTTTCAGGATAAGTATGATTCCTAAATAAATTAATTCTGGAGATTGAGAAAGCTACCTTGTAGCTTTATTATTATTACATATGTCGATATTAGGATGTAACGTTATTATTCAGAGGCTATCAATTGGTTTTGAAGATTTTAGGATGTATACTCTATTGACAGTATATATTGATATTTTATTGAAAATTCAGATTGCTTGGTACTTGTTAAACCCAAACATATTCTGGCACAACAGCTAACGCAGTTGGTGATATTCTATTGTTTTAGAGATATAGTTGCTGTATACTATATAAGTTACAGATTACAACACAGTGATACACAATTTTTATAGGTTAAACTTCATTTATAGTTATAAAATACTGGCTATATTTGCATTTTTCTGATGATTAGCATTGTTGAGCTTCTTTTCATGTGCCTGTTGACCGTTAGTATGTTCTTTGAAAAATTGTCTATTCAGGTTTTTTGCCATTTTAAAAATGGGTTTGTTTTGTTTTTTATGTAGAGTTCTATGAGCTATTTATATATATTGGATATTAACCTTTTTGGTCATGTCATTAGCAGATATATTCTCACATTCAGTAAGCTGTCTTTTTGTTGAAGATTTGCTTTTCTGTGCAAAAGCTCTTCAGTTTAATTAGGTCCTTATTTTTATTTTGGGTTTTTGTTTTTCACTTTTACTTGCTTTAGGAGACACATCAAAATATATCACTATGATTCATGTTAAAAGAGTGCCATGTTCTTCTGGGAGTTTTATGGTTTCCAGGCTTGATTTTAGATTTTAAACCATTTTCAGTTTACTTTGGGTGGCTCAGAGGTTAAAGCATCTGCCTAGAATGTGGATTCAGTAAGCTGTCTTTTTGTTGAAGATTTGCTTTTCTGTGCAAAAGCTCTTCAGTTTAATTAGGTCCTTATTTTTATTTTGGGTTTTTGTTTTTCACTTTTACTTGCTTTAGGAGACACATCAAAATATATCACTATGATTCATGTTAAAAGAGTGCCATGTTCTTCTGGGAGTTTTATGGTTTCCAGGCTTGATTTTAGATTTT
This sequence comes from Madoqua kirkii, assembly GCA_006408675.1. Classification (NCBI taxonomy): domain Eukaryota; kingdom Metazoa; phylum Chordata; class Mammalia; order Artiodactyla; family Bovidae; genus Madoqua; species Madoqua kirkii. Next base: position 69,766 of record SJYC01099737.1, read on the forward strand.
AAACCATTTTCAGTTTACTTTGGGTGGCTCAGAGGTTAAAGCATCTGCCTAGAATGTGGGAGACCCAGGTTCAATCCCTGGGTCAGGAAGATCCCCTGGAGAAAGAAATGGCAACCCACTCCAGTACTCTTGCCTGGAGAATCCCATGGAGGAAGGAGCCTGGTAGGCTGCAGTCCATGGGGTCGCAAAGAGTCGGACACCACTGAGTGACTTCACTTTCACTTTGAGTTTACTTTTGTATATGGTGAGAGAATATGTCTAATTCCATTCTTCTGCATGTTGCTGTGTAGTTTTCCCAGCACCACTTACTGAAGAGACTGTATTTTCTCCATTTTATATTCTTGCCTGCTTTGTCATGGACTAACTGATCATAATCATGTGGGTTTATTTATGGCCTCTCTACACTATTCCACTGATCCATGTGTCTGTTTTTGTGCCAGTACCAAACAGTGTTGATTACTGTAGCTTTGTATTATAGCCTGAATTCAAGGAATGTGATTCCTCCAGCTCTGTTCTTTCCCAGAATTTTTTTTTTTTTTTTTTTTACAGTTCAGGGTCTTTTGTATTTTCACAAATATTTTACAGTGTTCTACTTCTGAGAAAAAAATACCTTTGATATTTAATAGGGATTGCATTGAATCTGTAGATTGCCTTGAGTAGTATAATTATTTTAACCGTACTATTTCTTCCAATTCATGAAAACAGTCTGTTTCTTTTTTTTTTTATTTGAAGGATAGTTGCTTTACAGAATTTTGTTGTTTTCTGCCAAGTATCAACATGAATCAGCCAGAGATCTACCAGTGTGTGTTTCTGTGTCATCCTCAATTTATTTCATTACTGTCTTAAAGTTTTCCAAGTACAGTTCTTGTACCTGCTTCGGTAGGTTTATTCAAAGGTATTTTTTTTCCTTTTCAGTCTGATTGTAAATTGGATTGTTTCCTTAATTTCCCTTATTGACAGTTGATTGTTGGTGACTATTGTATAGAAATTCAACAGACTTATATATATTGCTTCTGTATTCTGCAACTGTACCAAATTTATTGAGTTTTAGTAGGTTTGGGTGGCATCTTTAGGATTTTCTATGTATATTATCTTATCATCTACAAGCAGTTTAACTTTTACTCCTTCCTTTATAATTTGGAATTCTCTTTTTGTCTGATTGCTGTGTCAAGGACTTACAATATTATGTTGAAAAACAAGTAGCAAGAGTTGACCTCTTTGTCTTGTTTCTTAGAGGAAACACATTCAGCTTTTCACCACTGAGTATGGTGTTAGCTGTGGATTTGTCATATTTGGCCTTTATTATGTTGAGGTATGTCCCCTCTTTGTCCACTTTCTGGACAGTTTTTATTTTTTTATATAAATGCATGTTTTGTCAAAAGCTTTTTGCATCTGTTGAGATGATCATATGGTTCTTATTGTTCAATTTCTAATGTGTTGTATCCACTGATTGACTTGTAGATATGTAGATATTGAAAAATCCTTCAGTCTCACATTTTATTTAGAAACAAAAAACCAATAGGTTCTTTGAACTTAAATTATTTTTCTAACAAATATTTACTGATCCTTTATGAGAAGACTGTTGTTCTGAGTGCTGTGTGAGAAAGAAGCAAATCACAAAGAGTTTCAACATCTCAAGCAGAATATATATTTATGTGTCCATCTTTATGTGTGTGATCATCATTGAAAAGAAAGGTTATTGATTATGTCTAATTATTTTTCATATGTTTCAGGCACTAGATATGACAGAAAGCATGTAATAGTAACAGTAGGTCTTAGTAACCATTGACATTATATCAGCAACTTTGCTAAACATTGAATTTCACTATTTCTTTGATCTTAACAAAATTCCTATGAATTGGATATATGTAGTACTTCATTTTGCACATAAGAAAGTAGGCTCTGCAATGTTTTGGATATGCTGTTCAAGATCACAGAGATAATACGTGTTCAATCCAGAAATAATAGCCAGTGTTTAGGGTGCTTGTGTGTGTTTATGAGGGTTCATTGTAAGCTTCTGATTATTGAATAACTCTAAACAAACACCAGATAAATACACTTTCTAAATCAATAGAGTAAATTCATTCTGTGAATGCTGTTCTTTATTGAGCTACAAATGACTACTATCAAGGTGAAAGAAATGAGACTGATCAGTAGTGCTTCTCATCATGCACAAAATCTCTATTTTCACCTATTTTGAGAAAAAAGATTTACCATAGGCAATGCAGTCCACTAGTATAAGTTACTATCCTAGGATAGTATAAAAATTAATTTTCCCAAAAGGATAGTGAATAAAAAGAAAGTTGAGTATGTGTATAATGTCTGTCATGATGCAACCAGACCCATTTTACATCATTCGCTTCTTCTTGGTACTTTTCCCCAAAGGTCCAATAGTACAGAATATTTCTTTTTTTTTTTCCATTGTAGTTTGATATTTTTAACTTTTTATTTTGTATTGAAGTATAGCCGGTTAACAACGTTGTGATAATCTCAGATAGACAGCAAAGGAGTTCAATCATACAAACACATGCATCCATTCTCTCCCAAGCTCCCCTCCCATCCAGGCTGCCACATAATGCTGAGCAGAGTTCCCTGTGTTATACAGTAGGTCCTTGTTGGTTATCCATTTTAAATATAGCAGTGTGTACATGTCCATCCCTAACTCCCTATCAATTCCCCAGTCCTTCCTCCTTCACAACCTTAAATTCATTCTCTGAGTCTAAGTCTTCTTCTGTTTTGTAAATAAGTTCTTTTGTAGCGTTTCTTTTTAGACTCTCCATATAAGGGGTATCCTAGATATTTTCTTTCTGTATGACTTACAGAAGTACAGAATATTTCTGAATGGTATTTTTCTGACTTGAGGATTCTTCTTGAAAAACTAGCAGTACCCTTTCATGGCAAAGATACGTGATGTCTGCCTGAGAGTAGCCAGTGGTACCAGATACTCAGGTTTTTTTCCGTTTTTCCATAGCAAAATTTTAAAGGAGAAAATGGAAAGGATGTAAACCTGTTTGCCCCCCGAGTGCCTTTAACGTAACTAATGTATACTTGGGTTTGCAATCGCAGGGCACCTGGTAAAACAGAGAGTGACTAGTTTTATCTAGTTGGGTTAGAGTTGGACTCCCCAAAGAGCCATAAAGAATGGGAATGTAGACTATCATTTTGGAGGTAGCTTTAATTGAAAGAACATTAGTGCTAGAAGTTAGAAGAAGAGTCGTCTTGGTATCAGGGAATTAGATTCTTCTGCAAGGCTTCTGCATTAAAGACCCACTATAATTCTGTTCTGGTTATTGTTGTTAAGGAATGTGAAGACTATATTGATTTTTTCTTTTAATGGGGTTATATTTGTTCTAATTTTGTATTTGTAAATGTGAATAGTCTCTACAACTCTGGACAGTTTAATATATTATATATTTAGACTTAATCATCCACTCTCCATCACCTCTTTTTAACACATTTGTAATTGGGAGGAACCAGTTCATTTAAACCAAATTAATCACATTTGATTTATATTGATGGCTACTTCACATTTTTTTCTCTCTCCTCCTCTCCGTTTTTTTACCTGTTCATTAAGCCTCAGTTCAGTTCAGCTCAGTCATTCAGTCGTGTCTGACTCTTTGCAACCCCATGGACTGTAGCGCGCCACACTTCCCTATCCATCACCAGCTCCTGGAGCTTGCTCAAACTCATGTACATCCAACCATCTCATCCTCTGTCATCCCCTTCTCCTCCTACCCTAAATCTTTCCCAGCATCAGGGTCTTTTCCAATGAGTCAATTCTTCGCATCAGGTGGCCCAAGTATTGGAGTTTGAGCTTCAGCATCAGTCCTTCCAATGACTATTCAGGACTGATTTCCTTTAGGATTGACTGGTTTGATCTCCTTTCAGTCCAAAGGACTCTCAAGATTCTTCTACAACACCATAGTTCAAAAGCATCAATGCTCTGTATGTTATTGTAAGAACAGAAACTAAAGAAAAAGAAAGGGAAAAATATCTCAGCCCAGAGCTCTGTGTTGAAGATTTAACAGCTAAGAAACAGTGCTGACATTTTTCCTTATAGAATAACAGATGCCTTAGTAAAACACATTCATTTAAAATTAACAGGTTTATTTTCCTTCTGAGTGTTAATCAAATGATCAAAAGTGTACTATATATAATAAAGGTAAATAGTTGTAAATAGCCATGCCCATATTAAGTCTCATCACAGAAATGATAAAGCCTAAAGGTCAGTTCCAGAAAAATATATATTTCTGCTTTATTGAATGTGCCAAATCCTTTGACTGTGTGGATCACAACAAACTGTGGAAAATTCTGAAAGAGATGGGAATACCAGACCACCTGACCCGCCTCTTGAGAAATCTGTATGCAGGTCAGGAAGCAACAGTTAGAACTGGGCATGGAACAGCAGACTGATTCCAAATAGGAAAAGGAGTACGTCAAGGCTGTATATTGTCACCCTGCTTATTTAACTTATATGCAAAGTACATTATGAGAAATGCTGGGCTGAATGAAGAACAAGCTGGAATCAAAATTGCCAGGATAAATATCAATAGCCTCAGATATGCAGATGACACCACCCTTATGGCAGAAAGTGAAGAAGAACTAAAGAGCCTCATGATGAAAGTGAAAGTGGAGAGTGAAAAAGTTGGCTTAAAGCTCAGTATTCAGAAAACTAAGATCGTGGCTTCTGGTCCCATCACTTCATAGCAAATAGATGGGGAAACAGTGGCAACACTGGCTGACTTTATTTTGGGGGGTTTCCAAATCACTGCAGGTGGTGACTGCAGCCATGAAATTAAAAGATGCTTACTCCTTGGAAGGAAAGTTATGACCAACCTAGACATCATATTCAAAAGCAGAGAATTACTTTGCCAACAAAGGTCCATCTAGTCAAGGCTATGGTTTTTTCCAGTAGTCATGTATGGATGTGAGAGTTGGACTATAAAGAAAGCTGAGCACCAAAGAATTGATGCTTTTGAATTGTGGTGTTGGAGAAGACTCTTGAGAGTCCCTTGGACTGCAAGAAGATCCAACCAGTCCATCCTAAAGGAAATCAGTCATGAGTGTTCATTGGAAGGACTGATATTGAAGCTGAAACTTTAATACTTTGGCCACGTGATGTGAAGGACTGACTCATTTGAAAAGACCCTGATGTTTGGAAGGATTGGGGGTGGAAGAAGTAGGGGATAACAGAGGATGAGTGGTTGGATGGCATCACCGACTCAATGGACATGAATTTAGGTAAACTCTGGGAGTTGATGATGGACAAGGGAGGCCTGGTGTGCTGTGGTTCATGGGGTCACAAAGAGTCGGACATGACTGAGCGACTGAACTGAACCGAACTAAAAGGTCAGTTATGGATTTGGGGCTTATTTAAGAACTGTACATTGCCAACTCAGATGCCATCCAGTGGTGTGCTAAAGACAGCTTTTACAATATTTGTGTATTTCCATGGTTGACTGGAAATGGGTCATAAGAGGAGTATTTACAGCATGTGAATTGGTAAATGCTATGAATTAGACCTGTTTTGTCCCCACCCATGGAGAAATTCTTAAGCATTTTTCAGTACAGCACTACATATGAGCATACAATTGCTTTTAACCAGTATCATCTATATTATATTCCTATGGTGTTATCCATAGGCTAACTACACATCAATCTGGATAAACTGTACATTTTGGCACAATTTTGGACCTTAGTCAACATTTGCTGAGTGAATATATCACCATAAGTGGTAAAATAAAAGCCTTGCCTATTTGAATGCAAAGTTCAATAAGAGATATACTCTGCAGTTTCTCATATGAAAGTAGAGACAATATTAACCACAGGTTTATTGTAAAGATTCTAACAATATAAAGTATTTGTTACATAACATGCTTAAAGTTGGCAATAGATATTGCTCATATAAAGAGGCAACAATAATTTGTTACATAACATGCTTTAAGTTGGCAATAGATATTGCTCATATAAAGAGGCAACAATAATTTGTTACATAACATGCTTAAAGCTGGCAATAGATATTGCTTATATAACAAAGTCAGCAATAATTCTTCTTATTTTAAATATAATCATCTGAGGATAAGTAACTTTTTACGTAGTATGTAATGAGATTTAGAGAAAACATGATTTTTCAGCTGCTGGAAATAAATCTCAATAAGTAGAATCTTTCACAAAGATTCTATGAAGATTTCATGAAGGCTCAGAATTCATAAAGATCTAGCCAAAGCATTTTCTTTACCAAATAGAGAAATTCATTTTCAATTATCCAGCTAAAATTGGCAGTAAAATTTACCTAAATAAGAAACTTAAGTTAATAGTATATTTCTATTAAGAAATATACTTATATAATATAATTCTTTAAGAATTAAAGGAAACAAATCCCCAGAAATCTGAGCACTGGGACATAGGCCTCTCCTGGCCTTTATACTCTAGGGAAATAGGAGAATGAATGGTGATACAACAATTTTGTTATAACTCTGGTTTTCAAACATAATATGCAGAACAGTCAATAGAGAAGCCTGTGGCAAAAATGCAGATTATTGATATCCCTTTTACTGGCTCGTTGCCCAGGGAGGAAAGATAGAGAGGGAAGAAGAGGAGAAGACAGAGGGAAGAAATGGAGAGAGGGAGGAAAGAGAGGAATGGATAAGAGAAAAGAGATGGGAAGAAGGGAAGTAGGGAGAATATTTTTGGAAAAGATTAATATTTACCTCTTGATGTCTTCTAATATTCTAAAGTTTCAACACTGGGCTTGTATACTTTTTTCTTTGTTCAGAGTTCTGATATTTGGGAAGAAGATCAGAAGTTTGTATTGATGTAATTTAGGTAGATTTATAACTTAGAGTAAGTCATCTTACTGGAAATGGTGTCATAAGTCAGAATGATATTAAGTCAAAACTGATTTTCTCAATGGAACAATGGTATAGTCCAGAGCAACTTCCCAGACACATCATGAGATGAGAACAAGCATCCTCTTTAACAACTTCAGGTGATAGATATGTACAACATAAAGCTTTCTCAAGGGATGTAAATTTACTTAGCTGTAATTCAGTCATCAATAATATAAAATTGCACTTGAAAGGATACTGCGTCTCAGTGTAGTGGGTTAGAGTTATCATGTTCCTCATAATCCATATCCTATTATTAATGCAACAAGGCATAAATAAAAGAAAGCCATTGGTGTCCTGGAAATTCACAGGATTATACTCCTTGAGGAAATTTGTTTGAAACATTCTTTTTCTTTTGGTAGCTATGGTATGATTACAATTTCCTAATAATCATCTAGAGCCAGACATCTTAGAATGTGAAGTCAAGTGGGCCGTAGAAAGCATCACTATGAACAAAGCTAGTGTAGGTGATGGAACTCCAGTTGAGCTGTTTCAAATCCTGAAAGATGATGCCGTGAAAGTGCTGCACTCAATATGCCAGCAAATTTGGAAAACTCAGCAGTGGCCACAGGACTAGAAAAGGTCAGTTTGCATTCCAGTCCCAAAGAAAGGCAATGCCAAAGAATGCTCAAACTACTGCACAATTGCACGCATCTCAATGCTAGTAAAGTAATGCTGAAAATTCTCCAAGCCAGACTTCAGCAATATGTGAACCGTGAACTCCTTGATGTTCAAGCTGGTTTTAGAAAAGGCAGAGGAACCAGAGATCAAATTGCCAACATCTACTGGATCATGGAAAAAGCAAGAGAGTTCCAGGAAAACATCTATTTCTGCTTTATTGACTATGCAAAAGCCTTTGACTGTGTGGATCACGATAAACTGTGGAAAATTCTGAAAGAGATGGGAATACCAGACCACCTGACCTGCCTCTTGAGAAATCTGTATGCAGGTCAGGAAGCAACAGTTAGAACTGGACATAGAACAACAGACTGGTTCCAAATAGGAAAAGGAGTACGTCAAGGCTGTATATTGTCACCCTGCTTATTTAACTTATATGCAGAGTATATCATGAGAAAACCTGACTGGAAGAAACACATCTGGAATCAAGATTGCTGGGAGAAATAGCAATAGCCTCAGATATGCAGATGACATCATCCTTATGGCAGAAAGTGAAGAGCTAAAAAGCCTCTTGATAAAAGTGAAAGAGTAGAGTGAAAAAGTTGGCTTAAAGCTCAACATTCAGAAAATGAAGATCATGGCATCTGGTCCCATCACTTCATGGGAAATAGATGGGGAAACAGTGGAAACAGTGTCAGACTTTATTTTGGGGGGCTCCAAAATCACTGCTGATGGTGACTGCAGCCATGAAATTAGAAGACGCTTACTTCTTGGAAGAAAAGATGACCAACCT